>NEEE01002772.1:22671-52288 GCA_002278615.1 Pogonus chalceus
AGTGAAAATGTATTTTCCGAAGCCAGCGCAGTATTTATAAACAATAAACGCTCAAAACTAATTCCAATACTTGTTGATTAAATAATTGTTACACATGATAATTATAGTTTATTTTCCAGCTAATTCCTATTGAATTTGAGTTTCATATTATTATAAATTTATACGGAATTGTAAAGTGTCTTCCTGTTTATAATGTTATTTACAATTAATTTTGTGTTTTATGTGGCTGTGTTAAGATCTTGTGTGGTGTATGGTTAGTGTTTAGTATGCTAATTTGTGTTTTACTCAATATAGGCTGATGTGATGTTTAAATTGTAGTGATTTAGCAAGCTTGGGGCTTTATGTTTCTAGTAATATTGAACTACATATGTAGGCTGTTTATATAAGTTTAAGTTGTGATTTTGTTTTAATAAACTTAATTTCCTTGTTTTATTTGTAGGTAGTCTATTTTATTTATATTAATGTTAAATATTTAATTGGTTTATTTGTTAAAAGTGTATAGTAAATAGATTTAGAATTTTTAAAGAGAGATTATATGCAGATAAATGCGACACCACTGGTTTAAACATGAAATCGTATTTGAGGGAATTCAGCAGGAGCTATATTAACCGGCGCCAATGGATCGAAATGTAACGTAACCGCAATGTTCAAAGCTGCGCCTGCCCTGCTTTATACACATGGCTAGCAGGGGTAAGAGAACCAGCAGTGTGCTAGTCGAACGCGCTTCATAGTGTTGTACGCCTGCCGCTTGCCGCCTGTCGCTGTAACCGTCGCCGTTGTCGTCGCCGTCGCCGTCGCCGTCACCGTTACCGTCACCGTCGCCTGTCGCCTGCCGTGTGCTACATCGAGCTTTGACTGTTCGGTCGGATATTATCGCATAGGCGACTTGGTCTCTTCATGCGTTCATGTGCGCTAGCCCTTGTCATGTTACCTGTGCCGCACCCCGCTTTATTTTGGTCCATTGGATTTGACCACTTTGAAAATTACTAATATGACCATGTTTAAGGTGTCACACATGTGAAAGTGTTAAACGGTGTGGACAAAGTACGGTACTCCTTTTAAAATCATTTGACCGTAAGATTCATATTCACGTTCGTTCGTTGTTAATGCTTCAATTTTTTGTTTGTTTTCTATTTCCTTCTAAATAACTGTTGTTGTTGTTGTTGTTCTTATTATTATTATTATTTTACATATTAGTACACTTCTTTTAACTATTTCTAAGTAAACAAATATCAACAAATAAATAATTTTCCTTTGTTCCGCAAAGCTTTGATTTTATATATGTACATACCTAATTCAATAACAAATAATAATCTATCAATAAATAAACGCTTTATCCCTTAATATTATGTAAATTGAAATCGAAATACATCATGTTATGTATTTGCTTAATAATTTTAAAATACTCTGTGGTGAAATGAAAATTTCACGTTGATTGCAATTAAGGCAGGGGTGCATAATTGGAATAAAAGCAGAATTTTTAAATGTAAATATTTAAAAAACAAAATGAACGAATTTCATTACGTATGTGTATGTATAAGCTGTACAAAAATGATTAAAATAATGTAAAAAAAATATTTATTAAAAAATGTATTCCAAATTTGTTTTTTTTTTTTGCTACTGGCACAGTTTTTGGATATTACGCTCTTAACCTGCGCGCTCTATAATAAATGTAAACAAACACTGCGTATTCCTGCTGTGACATTCTAAATATATATGTATGTATATATCAGTAAATACTATTTCGTTGATGAAATGACTATTTTATTTAATAAAATTGGTATTCATATTTACAGTAGTTAGACATTAAAATATATTTAACTTTAAAAAAACATACAGCTGTCTTGAAATAAAGTAAAAAAACGAATGTGTTATAGTTAAGTTTGATTGAATTTTCAGTAATGAAATCTAAAATTAGTTGTTGTTTATATTTTTGTGAAAAGTTTTATTACATACTCGTACCTAGATAGAGAGCAACGGAAAATAACGTATTAGAGATGATCTTGTTTAATAAATGGTATTAAGAGAAAACGGACGGGAAGTTTAATAACATTTTGAATGCGATATAACTTTAATACAAAACTTTCCACTTTCTCATTTTCTTATTTCTATGCAAACGGTACGAAACAAAGCAAACTCGATTGTAACATAATGAGTTAGAGAGTTTTAGAAACAAGAGCAGCCAAGAGAGAGCAAACAAATATTCAGAAAAAGCATAGAGTATATAAGTAAGGTTCGCAAAGAGAACAATATTGATTTTAGTTTAATATTTTAGAAGGGTCTTTGACATTTCATATTATAGCTTTTATTGTTTATGGATTTCTAATCTACTTTTTATATTATTAGATAATTTATTCTAATATATATCATCAAATTATTTCTTCATTTTACACAACTCAATATATATTCTAAATTGATTATTATAAAGATACTGCGTTTCAATTCTCAATTAATTAATTAATTAATTAATTTATATGAAAATATATTAAAAGGTTTAGTTTTCTATAAAGCAAAGTATTAATAAATAATATGAAAGTAAATTTGGTTGTAAAAACTCGTTCTGAAAATACGAAATTAATTGAAGCACCGGCCGGGATCAAAAGAAGCGTGAAATTGAATAAATACTATAAAGTATCTGTGTGATGATTATAAATTGCTTTGAAATCAAAAATTTATAATAACTTTAAAAGCTGCCATAAAAAATATTAAATAAATATTTTCCAACGGGAATAAATACTTTTATTAAGAATATTGCATTGTAAAATATCTTTTAATGTAAACAATTATTTCTTTCAGCGCTATTCAATCGATTAAGTTAAATTTAACCAAAGTTTTTATGTTGCTTATGATTAAAATCTGTGCGTGTTTATGGAAATATATGTTAGAAATTTTATTATTTGTACTCTGGTGCTTTTTACTTTTTTTATATTTAAATTATATTTTCTAAGAAAATAATTATTTTATTAATATCTTTCGCTCTTGATAGAAAAAATCCAGAGGAGGACCATACAATTTGAAACTATTTGTACGATACAAATTCTACTACTTACATATATGTGAAAATGTTCTTTAATAAAAACAAATTTGAAGGAATAGTAGTGTTCTGAAACAAGGACGTTTAGGATTCCAAAGCTATTAAGAATGCTTCAGGACATGAAATGAATTATTCTTTATGACGTCACACACAAAGGGATGGGCTTTCTTAAAAGCAATTCCTCCTGAATTGGAGCGTCGCGATGCGGCGCGTATAATGGTATTTACAGGTTTCATCCTCTAAACATGCAGTAATCAAAAATTCTTTTCTTGCGATTGAAATAGTATTCTTTAATCTTAAAGACAATTGATTTTTTGTTATGATTAGTTTGTTTACTTCATTTTTGCCTAAAAATATAATAAGTTCTTCGTTCTTCTATTGCATATTTCCTGCATCTTCTCTAAAAATTATGATTTAAAACTATTATGCCTGGATAGATTTCTAAAGATACTTTGTATATACATAAATGTTATAAAGGGATGAAAAAGGGTATAAAAAAGGTTTATAATATATTTTGAAGTCTTTGTAAATAAATTATATCGAAAATAGTTGGCTTCACATTGGACACATTAAAATATAATAGAAAAATTGCGCAGTATCTTGGATGAATGAACATGGGCATGAGTATGGGAATGGGTATGAGCATGAGTATAGACATAAACATGAACATGGACATAGATATGGACATGGACATGGAGATGGAGATGGGGGTAGCCAGTAGAGGATACATGATGCAAATGCTTTGTGTGTTTGTTAACTAATGTTGAGCACAATTTGGTGGCAGCGGTGTATTGGATGTTATAGGCGGACTTTCGTCCATCCCATGAAGCATTCATCCAGAAAGTCTCTGTATATACATTGGCGTTTGTAAAATGTGCAAAGAGTATACGTCACAAACTTGCTGTCGAAGACACGAGGTGATGCTGTGTTTCCATGACAACCATCAGAGTGCTAAAATTGTATCACTTTGGTGGGGGTAGATCCGAGTTTGGTGGGAGCACTGAATGTCAAGTGGTGTCCACTTGTCACTCACCTCAGTTGTGCACGTGGTTTACTTTCCTGCGGAACATAAATCCTGCTTCACTGTTTTTGTTGCCGCAGAACTTTGTTAATTTGTGCGCGAGTGATGCGCTACGCCTGCTAACAACTTCTTTAGCATTCATCGTTTCAAGTAGAGGCGCTCGACACTCTGGACCACTTCTCTTACAAGATATGTGTGAGTTGCGCCACTTTATGTTTCTTCTTGTTTCGTTATTTCTCCACACTTATATCCTATCTTACCCTACCTTTATTTTAAACTTGTGTACACTTGTACTTGTTCAAAATTTTCTCTCATTATTCGGTACTTAGGTACCAAAGATAAACCAAATTTGCACTCTTTCAAAAATCTAAAAATATACCAGAAAAAATAGCTATTTATTAACTAAATCCTTATTTATTCATCTTCTCAAGTTAAAACAAAAATAAATGACTTATTAAATTAATATTTCCATAAATATTATTTTAAATTTAAATAATAAACAAAGCTTTAAATGAAAATAATCATAAAAACACTTAAATTCTTAAGAAAATATTCATCACATCCTTATTATTATTCCAACTATATACATGTATATATATTTTTTTTAACCATAATTTAATAATATAAATATAAAAATCATCTTCACTTTATATAATTTAGACATATTAGATTTAAATATAAACTATACTTTGATGATGTTAAATATTTGACATAATGTTTACCTCACCTCTAATAGAACACATGTTCTGGCATTTGTTTACATTTTGTTTGTTTGATTTTAAACAAATATCTGCATTTTAAAACATTATTGTGTAATTATGTACTTGCAATTTTTCAAAAATAGAAATAAGAGTTTATAATTAAATTTTTATATCTAAACATTCCATAAATATTTTTATTCATATCACATGTTTTAATTTCTATTCAAATTATTGCAGTTTTTCAATATATTATTAAGAAAATATTACGACAAGCGAATAAGCATTAAAAGCTCTGGTTCCATACAAAACAAAAATACTTCATCATCAAATTCTTTGTTCTTAAATTTCTGTTTTCATATAAGCATGGTTAGTAGTTTTAATTTGTAATTAACTAATTAGTAGTTATTACCTACGGTACATTAAGTTCCCAAAGGGATAAAGTGTATAATATATTATAAAAGGTAATACTATGAATAATTTTATATCGAAAAAGACAATCATATAAAATATATTTAGCTTTTGTTTTTACGAAGATTACCGAAAAAAAAAAGGTTATAAATAATCGTTAGAAAAATTGATTATTTTATATCTTATCTATCTATATATTTTTGATTATCTTTTATAATATATAAGATAATAAAATGTGTAACTTTTACTACCGCGAAATGTTATTAAAAAACAATTATAAATTCTTTACGGATATTTGCAATAACACAAAACACTTAAAAACAATTAGTGTCGAGTATAATAATTAAATTGAATTTTGCCATTAAATACATTTATTTATTTACTTGGAATATAACAATAAAATTAATAATGTTAAAATGAAATTATAAATAAATAGTTTTAGTTTAAAAATGGCGGATTTTAAAAATAAATGTGTGCCAATAAGTTTATATTGAAGCAGCAGTATAAGTTAGAATTAGTTGGGGAAATGGTACCATGGTCAATATGATGACAAAGTTGAGTAGATCATAAGTGTAACCAAAGATTGATTACTCTATTAGTCAGCAATAACCCAGCAACAAGCAGTACAAGTTTCAAGCTCGGACTAAAGCTTGACGTACAAGTCGACCTAACGTAATTAGCGAAAAGGAAACAGCTGTACTGCGAATAATAAGAGAATTGTACAGAAATTTATAGCAATGAGAAATAAAATACAATTATACTTATTTTATAAATATGATATAATAGAATAAACTATAATAATCGTGATGCAGATATTGTAAATGTAATCAGCAACAATAATTATAATAAATCATTAAATGGATGGATATATGTTAAAGGAAAGCTACTTCCCTTCTTCGTATTTCACTAATGAATAGTTCATCTCATATACATACGTAATACGTACACATACATCTAATTGTATATAGTTTAGGTTTAGGCAATATTGATTTCATTACAGTTTATATATAGATACTTTCAGTAGTCATTAAACTAAGCCAATGTTATTCTATTTATAAGAGATTTAGGGAACATGTTAAATGGATTAGTGGTTCATCCGGTAGAATTATGTTGTAAGTATAACTTTATCCTAATTCATTTGCGAATATCTACATAAATATGATGTACATATTGTAATATTCAAATCAGAAATTGCATATTCTATAGTTAAAAGTATTTCATTTTACAATTTCCTATACTTTTTTAAATATAAAATGCAAATTATGTTACTTGGCTTATATTTATTTCTATTCAATATAAATTACGTTGCGTTTTTATTTATAAGTAAAATAAATCAATATTCAAGCAAATTAAAGCAATTATAGGAATACGCTTAAAAAACGCTATCGTAGCTAGCAGAAAAAAAGAATAAAATGAAAGGAGAAAAAAAAATCTTAACTTAATAATTTTCTTGCCTTTAATTTAAATTATGTACAAAATACATTATCTATAATAATAGATTGAATTGTTTAATTTGTAATGAAAGAAATAGTTGTCTTTGTACGAGTGACGTGTAATATCCGTGTAGCCCGTACCTTGATGGTTGTAAATTTTTGATTTAAAAGAGCTTAATTGTTAGATAAACCCCAGCTGGTTTATGTATGTATATGAATAATAACACAGCACAACATTAATTTAGAGTGGAATTGTATGTTCTCATAAGTAATATGCTTTTCTATTTATTTTCTTAACGTAAAGAAATATGTACATATACATATATGTATGTACATATATTATATACATAGATAAGTAGTGATTAAAATGATAATAAAAAGATTCCGATAAATAATAAGAATATTTAAAAATATTATGAATATAGGTAGGAGTATGTCAATACAAGGAACGTCTTTATTGAAAACGCGTCGGCAACTGTAGACGCTGCCTTTGTTCTGTTAATAGCCTGTCTCCTTGTCATAACCATAACAAGCTCAGTTGCTTAACGCAGCTTTTCTTCTTTTACAATATAAGGTTCATTGATCGGTTATCTCTATATTCAAACATATTGAACAATTTCCAATTTGGAATATTTCGATTTCACCTAGAACCCCAAAAAACATTCCATCTATCTACCATTATTTATTATATATTATTTTAAAATTTTAATAAATAAAACATTTTTTTTTTCCTTTTCATTTACATACTCTTATATCATATATGAAAATAAATTTCAATTTCAATTCCAAATATATGTAAAGTCCATTTGTATTGTTTTTATTTAAATTTAATTCAAAATTTAAACTTTTAATTATAAATAATATTGACTATACTCTGAATATTATGAATAAAGTATTAAAGCCAAAGAAGTGTAATCCTTTTCATGAAAACTGAAACTTACAATTAACTTCTGTGAATGTACCTGATACTAACAAGCCTTTTGATCAAATTAGCAGATTATTCAGCAAATATAGTTAACTAATAAATGTCAAAGGCAAATATCGTTTTAATGTTACGATATATGCTACAAGATATATTTTAAAGACTTTAAATATAAGATTGATTCGAGAAATAATTGAGAAGGAACGGATTTACCTTAATGGAAACATCAATCTTTCAACTAATTATTGAATCTAAATATACATGTATCATATAAATATCTAAAGCTTATAATATGCTCGGATAATATCATATATCCAAGTAGTCTATTTGCGCAAAACGGAAATGACAATAAAGGTAATATGAAATAATATGCGTTTGTAGCATTGTTGATACATTTAGCAAAGAAAATGCACGTGTTGTTTGCTTTGTTCTATGTATTTGGATTCCGTTTAGTCACGTGCAGACATTTACTGAACAAATGTACCATTTATTCTCATTTTCTTTTTTTATATAACTACTTCAAATATATTATTTCAGCAATAAAAATAAAAATTTTATTTACATATGAAAATATTAACGATTTATTTGATTATTTGTTTCTGTTGTAACAAATTTTTATTTCTTGTTTAAATGAGCAATTTTCACTTGCAGCTTGGTGTAGGTGATGTGCTACACAGAAAGCAATTCAATGTTGTAATATAAACGTCCTATATTTAGAATCCTGTTGAAAACTAACATTGTAATGGAAACTGAATTCCAATGCCTTGTTCAGCAACTATTCAAATAAATATATCTACTATATACCTTAAAAGATTTTCACTCACACATTAGTATACATCTCTTTTAATAAATTTATTATTAATTTATAAAATATTGTTCAAAAGTTAATAAATAAATAAACCTAATTGGTTTTGACTCATCAATAATCTCAGTAATGCAAATAAAACTTTCAATATAAAATAAGAAAATTTATCAGCGCTGAAAATTTGCAATTTAAAATCTATTCAAAGTAGTAAATTGTAAAATAAAAATAAAAAATCAGGAAATATATTGAATAAATTCGTTATAAAATAAAATATCTTTGATTCCTTACAATTTAAATAGTTGATGGGAAATTCCGGAAATTGAGTAAAGTTATTCTACGCAGCTGGTTTCGTAAATCCCGACCTGAATGTAAGGAATTTTGATTTATTTGTTATTGATGTACTATGATGTGCGTCTGGTGAGAAGTGCATTGAACCGAATAGCTTCGTTTTACATACATATGCCAATACTCAATAATAATAATAATAAATACATATGTATTTTATTATTTTTCAGACTACTTAATCAAAAAATAACTCCGCATAACTTAATGAACAATGAACAAATCAAAATTAAAGTATATTAAACAATTTCCTTCTCTTCAAGTACTTCATTCTAAAAATATATTTCAGTTCCTGTCTTTTCATTTCAAAATATTTCAAACATTAATTTACCTTGTAAATGTACTAATGACTATTAAAACAAACATGTCTTAAAGGACTTTTTTTTACAAACAAGAATATTTTTTCTTCAAAGTACTTGAGATTGTATGCACCATTTTGAATATAAATGCTCAGAAAAAGTTATATTTCTAACCCTGAAAAGATAAAAAACACTGAAATACAATATAAATTTTGATTATTCCTTCAACTTCTATATGTAGGGTTTCTCAACAATAAATTTATGAATATTTGATGCTTACTTCAAAGAAAATGGTTATTATATCTGTTGGTAATAATTTTCAGGCTTTAAAGTATAGTAAACCCGAAAAACCAATCGCTGATCTAAATGTTTAAGATATGAAAATTTAATGAAATTGTATTATTGTGATCAGTGAATAAATATAATATGATTAAGGGAAGATAAAATCAGGATTAGGTATATTAAAATTTGTAAAAAAATGTTTGCAAATATATATAAAATGAAAATGATAAATTTGACATAGATTTTAATTATTTTATTTTTAGTGTTGTGCTTTATAATGGACTCTAAATTAATATCATTACAAAAGCTTTTGTGTGTGATGTAACTAAACAGTTTGAATACGGATGCATTTAGGCGATAGCCGGGTGGGGCATTTACACAGGGTCGATGTCGAACACAACGGATGTGTTTCGTATCGAAATATCTATTTGGTGACAAAGCCGTTATTTATTTCTATATGCTTTATATATTTATATAACAATATAACAAACTATTGTTACCTATTCAAATATCATAATTATTACTTTATAACGGATGAAATGAAGTGCGCTTGAAACTTTATTATTATTGTTACTAAGAGAAATATACAAAACTTTTAAAACATGAATAATCATGAATTAAAAAGTAATAACATTAAAAATCCCTTTACCTAAAATATTTAAATTCATGACTAAGTAACACCACGAAAACCGTAAGAAAATATAAAAAAAAAGATAATACAATTGAAAATTAACATAACATTTGCTTTTAAACAAAGTGTCTACAAGGAAATAAAATTTCACTTTAAATTAACTGTATATAGAATTTTTTGACGGTATATTATGCTTAGAAAATGTTATAATGAAGATGTAATTGGTATGAAACTTTGTCACCAAAAAGGATGTTCCAAAACGGATATCCTCCGTAACCTTTGACGCAAGCGCACCAAAATGCATGTGGTGTATTCTTCCAGCGCATTGATTCCTCTCAGCAATGGGCTTTTTGCCTGCCTCACTCAAATAATTAAACCACAAATTTATATATATTAACACTGCAAATTATTAAATTTATATATATATATATATATATATATATATATATATATATATATATAAAAAAAAAAAAAANCGGATCATAAGTAATCTATTTCTTGCGTAATATTATAAAAAAATTGTTGTTGAATTTTGAAGAATACTTCCTTATAGTTTTGTTTGTTATTTCACAGGAACTATCGATCGTCAATAAGAGTAGAAAATTGTGCAAGTTATTTTTGATGCTAATTGTATAATTAGTAATAAGAGTAGTTTCTGCTGAAGCAGATACAGAAAAGTTCCCTAATGGTCGCGGATTTCAGTAAAAATTTGAGCCGTTTAGAAGGGCTATGCGCGAGGTAGGCGCTGCTCTGCCCCAGCGCTTGGATACATTACATCAAGAACAACGTATTGTCATAGATGACAACCTCCTCCTCCTCAAAGGCGAGGGTATGTTTCATTAGTATCTCTTCCACAGCACACCTTAACACCGCTATTTATTTACTTATTTGATAATTGGAAGGATTGACTCAATAACGGAGATTATTAACATAATTAAGTTTTTAAGTAATCCATATCCTCATGTTACGTTACATAAATACTAAGTTATTCAAGGAATGTGTCTGCAAGGGTCTATGGGTAACATTATTAACATATGAGTGTTGCTCAAACTATGTTAGACGATCCAATTAGAACGTACCTTTCGCCCTTTGAATCAAAGCAATTTAGGATAAATGAGATGAACTTATTACATATTAATAATATTCTAAATAATGAACATTACATAAATTTGCTTTTTAATTAATTTTTACAATATTCAAAAATTTGCTCTTCACAATTTTATTGTTCCTTAATAATCATTTTAAAGCCTTATTGTTTTAATACCATATAAATGACAATGAAAGCATCATATCTGAAGACATTAAATAAATTAATTTAAAAATCAGATTCAGTCACTCCTACAACTTTTTATTAATAAAAATGTATTGTTTATTTTACGTAACAAAAAACTTTTCTAATTATTCTGTTATTCAATTGTTTTAATTAAGAATGCTTTGTTTTTATTTAAATCCATATTTGCAGCGGCACTTAACCCACTGACCTCAATATTCTTATATAATACTTTATCTTGAATCTCTTTTGATAATAGTTTTGATTTAGTGCATTATGCATCTTTCTCAAAGGTATTTCATTTCCTGAGTTTCCTTAATGTTGTAGTTATCAGTAAAAGTATTATTAAGAAACGCTTATAGTTGCTTTGAATCTTTATAAATAAATTGTATCTGTTTCTATTGTTCTCGAACTCGACTCCCACTCTTAAAATAAATACGAAGAAGACTCATACGAAGGAATTTATTAAAATATTTTCGATGTTATAATTTATTCAACGAAATATTGCTTTTATAATGGATGTTTATTTTTAATTATAGAGCTGGAGCAGAGGATTCCTCTTACAGCGCAGATCAACAATTGCGCAGAACTGGAGGAGCTCCAGGAGTTGCTCCATTTCCCTGAAGAGGTTGCACTTCGATTGGCTGACACCGAATACCAACTATTTTACCAGGTAATACAATAAAATCTCGTCATTCAAGAATATACCTACATATGTATTGAATAAATTTTTAAAGGTACCTCCGATCGATTATCTACGGCAGGTGACCGTAGATTTAGGAGGTGCTACAGATACACCTGCCGAAAATTTATCCAGCAACACTTCAAATCGTTCGTCGGTCGCAAATCTAATTAAAAGATTTAATGAGGTGAATTTAAATACACTCATTGTTACATTTAAAATATTATTTTTTTATTTCTTGTTCCTTTTTTTGAATGATAATAGGTGAGCGCGTGGGTGACTCACTTAATAATAACTCAGCCAACACACGAAACACGGAAAGCAGTTTTATCATGTGTCCTGAGGGTAGCGCTTGTTTCCTGGAACATCGGGAATTTCAACGGTGCAATGGAGATCATTGCTGGCCTCAAGTGAGTTTCATTTGTCATAAAAATATAATTAGATTATGTTTCAAAATTATTTCGCAATTCTTATAAACATGATACTTCAAGAACAATTTATGAAACAAATGACAGCAATTGTTTATGGACTGTTTTATGACCATGACACTGAAACATCTTCAAGATCATCATCAAAAAGTGGTTAAAGAACAGGGGTTTCTTTCGGCCTCCAGCGGAGAATTGGAGTGTTGTAGGCCGGCGGAAACTACTTGCTTTTTAACTGCGTTGCTACATTTCTATTTTACCTATTACAACTCACAAAGCAGTACATATTTTTTAATATTTACGTTTTTACACTATAAAGCTAGTATAATACCTATTGTATTTATTACAAATATTATTACTTTACTATTAAAACTATTATTATTTTGATACTTAGGCACTTTAAAGCTGGGTTAATACGTTAACAATATTCGCTGGTTCGGTTCGGGTTTGAGGCCCAAAAATTTCAATCTGTGCAGTGCTTTAATTTACATATCTCAAACATATTTAGTAGTTTGCTTGGTTCACAGATGCGCACAAAATCGATTTTAATATGTAATTAATTACAGACAATAACTCAACATAGCATAATAATATTATTTTAGTATTTTTATCATGAAACCTTTATCTTTCTAAAATATTTAAGTTATTTGTATGAATATACCTAAGCTTTTCCCTGTACTATCAACATAGTTGATATTAGTTTTCTTAATAAAATAATATATAATTGATAAAAGAATTTTTTATTCTTATAAATGATAAGTGAATTAAAAGAGAATATATTTTGTTTATAGGTCGAACAAATTAAAGCCTTTTTGGCTTTCAATTACAGAAAAAGAAAGTCTTCCCGTATTAGACTTTCTGTCGGCAGCACTGCTTTCAGCCGAATACGATAGAGCTTTAAGCCGTGCTGCCGGAATGGCCGAATGTCGGGTTGTACCATTTTTCGGTGCGTTCCTGCGAGAATTACGTGAAATTCTTGCTTCTACAACTGCTGTCGTTACCCTGGAGCATGTAGCACACGATGCGCCTTATTTACAAACACAAAATATTGTCCAAGCACCTTACGGCACTGGAACCAGCACAGCCACCAAAGCTGACACACGAAGAGAAAGGGAACAAGGCCAACAACACCGTCAAGTGGTAAGATTTATATCATTTCATTAAAAGCAAACTTTGCACCTACATACAAAATTACTGATATTATACGGATGGTGGATGGATATTGTATGCTACCCTATACTTATGGCCAACAATATTACCTGTAAACTTATTTTACTTTGCACAATACTTTCACTATTATACTCACATAGTACAAACTCCCCCTTTAAATTCAAATATACTAATTGTATTTCACATTGACAAATTGAAATTTCTTATAAGCTTCGGAACTTTCGACAATCCCTTTGTTTAAAGAAAATTTCTTTTTTTGTAAAAAATTAATTAGCAGAATTTGCCGTCCAAAACATCATGTTTCATCTTGGAAATGATGTACGACCGCGTTTCTCTCTTTTTTCTTCACTACATTGATTTTCGGATTAATTCTGAGTCGAATTGATAAATCAATGTTTCAACTTCAGTCACAATGAAATGACAAATCCCATTTAAAACACCTTCGCACAATTTCGGGAATATTTAGATCTTCTCGGCAGGTCATCAGCATCTTCGATAATTAAAATTTGCTAATATTATCAATATTTTTTAAATCAAAAGAATTATGTTTATTTTTTATTTATTTTTATTTAGTATGTTTACTATTGACACGTGTATATATGGTCATAAGGCAAGACATTTCCTGTAGAAATAAACATGTATATGCGAGGCTTAGTTTCTCTTAAAGAGTCATCTTTAGATAAATGCATATTATTTATGAAATAAATAACGTAAATTATTTTAATAAATATATTGTAATTGTGTGTTTATTTAGTATATATCTGATTATAATGGCGAAGATCATTACTTCACGCGAATTGGCCCTGGTGGCCTTATTAATATTGAAAAAATATATCGAACTCAAGCTGTTATGGACCACATCTCCCTGTTTCATCAACATTATCATTCGCGGAATAGATTATCACCAACAACAAATCTAATCGACTATTTAAGGTACTGAAATCTTGTATAATTAGTTTTAAATAGTAATCAAAAATGTAAATTATATTTTAAAGATCTGCAGCGCCAAGTCCAGAGAATCATCGAGTCGTTCATAAGACTATACCAGAGAAAATCGAATTAGATTCTGAGTATGATATTGAAGTAGAATCTTATCATCCTGTGCAACCTTTACCTTATGACCATGGTGTTAGTTTTGTGTCGTTGGTTTCTCCACATACAAAAATTGATCAACATATTATGCAGGTAAATTTCTTTTATTAAAATATTAAAAATAATTTCTATGAAATAAAAAATTGATTTTAGATTTTACATCATGGTAGTACAGTTGTGTTATGGGAAGGTGTTGATGGACCCTCAACTACGATTAGTAAAGGTATAATGTTATATATGCGCTTAGATAGATCTTGTTCTACTTTAACATGGGTGCGTCCGAGTTGGAGTGGACTAAAAGTTGGTGCTACATCTGATTCGGATTCAAGCTTACCGGATTATAATTTGGCCTTTAATCCCGAAGAAACCCTTTCACCTGGTCTTTTGACAAAGCTCGCGCTGCAGGCAGCCGGCGAGTCATCAACAGGTACAACACTTGAAGATGGGTACGTAATTATTTATAATTATTAAATATTACGTAGGTACATAAAATTTATAATTTTCTAATTTTACATTTAGATTTTTGGATTTAATGATAGTAAAAGAAGTACACTTAGGAATACGGGATTCAGATAAAGAACAAGAATTCCAACAAACATGCCGAAGATTTGGATTAGACAATATGCCTACGAAGGAATGTTGCTTAACTATATTATATGGTTATGGTTTGAGCGACAATCGCTTTTTGTATATAGTTTGTCCTCCAGTTCTTTGCAGGTAATATTATATTATACATTCAATAAAAAATATATAAATAAATTATATTTATTGTTTTAGATTATGGTTTACTGGATTATGTTGGTTGGTACGTTCTCTTAATAGACAAAGAAACTTATCTGATCGAAGATTATTATGGCTCAGAGAACAATATATGCAACTATATCATGAAGATGGTTATTGTTGTGGGCCATTAGCAGCTGATGCTATACGAGTAAATTAATTTTTTTGTTAAAATAATAAGTATTAAAATAAATATATTTTATAGGCATTTGGCGGAAGAGACTGGTCTTTAGCAGGTATGACGCAAAGTGGTGTACAACCAGGTGAAGCTTCAGGTGCCTTAAGAAGAGAAGTCTCAATGAAAATAAAGAAAAAACAAATATTAAGCAATCAAACATTTAAGGTACATTTCAAAATAATTTCTAAAGATTGTTGAAAATAAAAATTATGTATATATATATATATTTTAGGATCGTAGTTTACGAACTCAATTCGTTGAACCAGCAACAATGTGTATGGAAAGTAGTTATTGGCGAAATCCAACGCAGCATCGACAGTCAACTCCAACAACATTTTTAGAACATCAGCCGGATGTAGCTCGACATCATAGTTTAGGCCATTTAGCATATGTACAACCTAAATTTGAAAGGTACTTTCAAAAAATAATCAAACATAAATGATCATACGTAGGTAATAATATATTTGATTTGATTATAGAGAAAGGCATGGATCTACAGAACATTTATGGCATGGACGTCATCCTCGAGTTGGTTCTATTTTATATGATACTCAATTAGAATTCACTGATTTCGTTACATTATTCAGATCATTTAGGTACTTTACTTAACTTTTAAATGAATTATTAATTAGTTTTAAATATATTTTTATTATTTTTAGTTTATTAATTCGAAAAGATCTGCGAGATCTTTTTGAACAACTTGCAATTTCATATCGAAGTATAGCTGCCAACACAGCTTCGTCAAAAATAAACGGTGTTAAAGCTCCAGTTAATGGTAATATTGTTAAACGACCACAAAAAATAGGTACACAATTTCAATTTAAATGATATTCATTAATATAAATATATAAAATATGTTTAGGTCTATTAACCAGAAACAGTCGACAAGAACTTGAAGGCTCCATAGTAAATTCACAAAAGAAAATATATGATGCAATTGCAGCCGCGAGTATTTTTACAAATTGCGCAGGAATCGATACCAATAATTCACAAGTTATAACAATATCAACATTTACTAAATTCTTAGAGACAAGACAAATGGAAATTTGGTCTGAAGATGATGTTAAAACTTTAATACATGTTAGTTAGTGTTTAATTATAAAATTTATTCAAATTAACAAATATAATTAATTTTTTAGCGTCATGAACCTGATCCAATATTGCGGTCACAAAATTGTTTATCTTTCGAGGGATTTGCCAGATATTTAATGGATAAAGATAATTATGCTTTTGTTAATGAACGAGAAATACCATTAGAACCTGAGATGACGATGCCTTTATCTCATTATTATATTGCTTCATCACATAATACATATTTAACTGGACATCAATTGAAAGGGGAATCATCTGTAGAATTATACAGCCAGGTTTGTAATCATACATAACTTATTCATATGTATGTAGGTATGTATATATTCTAATTATTATTTTTAATTTTTTTCTAGGTGTTATTAACTGGATGTCGATGTGTAGAATTAGACTGCTGGGATGGAGATGATGGCAATCCACTGATTTACCATGGTCATACATTTACAACAAAAATCCCTTTCAGTGCAGTTGTTGAAACTATAGAACGCAATGCATTTGTATCATCACCGTATCCAATTATTTTATCAATAGAAAATCATTGTTCACTTCAGCAACAAACAAAAATGGCTCATATCTTTCAGGTACACTAATACACTTTTATTATAAATAAATATGTGCTTTTTTCAAATAAAACTTCATAAAATTATAACTAATGTTAATATATGCTTTTGTGCGCTTAAAACTTCGTAAAACTGTAATAAAATACATGGTAGCCATTTTGTCGGCATGCTAGAATTCTGAACGCCATGTTTACGGCCTTAACACGATTGGAGATAACGCTATAGTGAGATAGAGCTATTTACAAATCAGTTTACAGTGGCAACACCCTTTAACCGCCCATTAGTCTGGGCTTCCTTATACTTACTTGCAATAAGAGTCATTTTTCTTAGATATACCTATTTAATGTGTAAATACTATTTTATTATGTTTTTCTGCTAGATAAAAGTATTTTTTTCTTAATCAAGATGATAATGATTACTTAAAGGTACACAAGAATTAATTTTCTTTAGCAACAATATTTTTATTAATGAATAAATGTTTTATACATTATTATAACCTTAAATTCTTTTTATAGAGAATATTTGGTGAAAAATTAGTAACAAATTTTCTATTCGAATCGGACTATAGTGATGATCCCGTGTTACCTTCACCAGCTCAATTACGATATAGAATACTCATAAAAAATAAAAAATTAATAATGGATGTACCAATTCCGATTACATCTTATTCTAGTACGGGGACACCAGTTCGGTAAATTTGTAAAAATATATCAATTATTATCACTTTCTGTATAGTCATATTTATAGTCCATATGGAGTTCGTCATTCAGTTCCTGGTCGAACTAGCTCAATTATTTCCAACGCCAGTAGTAGTTCTTTTAACGATGATTTTAGTGATGATGACTTTGAAGATGAGGATGATGATGATAATATGGATGGTAAAATTCATTCTTTTATACTTTATCGAATTGATTTGCATTGAATATATTTTAGAAAAACCAATGCATATTCATGCATCGACAACTGATTCTCCAAGACCTTCCGTTGGGATGGTTTCACATGCTGTATCGAAAAGTAGTTCCACAAAACGATCAGGACCAGATGATAAAATTAAAAAACGAAGTAGTCAAGTTGCCAAAGAATTATCTGATATGGTTGTTTACGTTCAGGTAAATAATACTCTTCCATGTCAAATATATTTTCTCCTCTTTTATGTTATGAATTATAGGCAATTAAATTTCGAGGATTAAATACTGTAAGTCCAAATAGTTCTGTGAGACAAAAACCAAGAGTCGGTACATCTAGCTCCGTAAGTTCTGCAATGACCCTTGGAAGTACCAGCGGTTCTGCCGGGAATATAAGTTCAACAGGAACAATAACATCTGGAGATTCAGATGCCACGGTGTTCGATAATGAAAGTAAGAAACCAAATATAAATATTCCTTGTTATCAATGCTCATCTATAAATGAAAATACTGCGAAAAAATTATGTCGGAAACAGCCTTTAGCATTAGTTGCTCATACTCAAACACAATTAATGAGGACCTATCCAGCTGGCATGAGAATAGATTCCTCGAATTTCAATCCAGTTATATTCTGGGCGTTCGGGATTCAAATGGCAGCATTAAATTATCAAACAGATGATATTTCAATGCAACTAAATACGGCATTATTTGAAACTAACGGCAAATGCGGTTTCGTGAATAAACCTCAAGTAATGTGGGATCGAACACATGTTATGTACAGACGTTTCAATCCATGGGATAAAGAATTCGATGGATTACATTCATCTCAAATAATAATAAACGTAGTTTCAGGACAATATGTTTGTCACAATAACGTAAATATAAGTAGTTTTGTTGAAGTTGAAATTATAGGTATTCCAGTCGATTGCAATAAACAAAAAACGAAAGTTATTCAAAAGAATGCGTTGAACCCGATATGGAATGATACCTTTGTATTTCGCGTAATGTTCCAAGATTTGGCTTTTTTAAGATTTAATGTTTTTGACGCTGGAACAAACCATGTATTAGCTCAAAGAACTATACCATTAAAGTGTCTGCGACCTGGATATCGACATTTACGGTTACGCTCGTCTCAAAACCGTTCATTAAATATGTCAACGTTGTTTATATATTCCCGTGTTGAAGAAGAAAGCTTGGAAAATTCAAGCACCGGTGAAACAACAATGGAAAGAAAACGTGAAACTGATTGCTCGAAAGAATCTCAATCTGATAATAAAGTTGATAGCACATATCTTAATTTATCTGGCATGCCACTCTGTGTTAAAAGACGTATGTTCTTTTTAATGGTGCATGGAGTCGTACCGGAAGAACCATACACAATATTTAAAATAACACAAGAAAGTACTACGCAAGATGTTCTACTGCAAGCAATGCAGAAAGCTGGATTAGCGGCAAATAAAGTAAATGATTATATTTTAATTGAAGAAGTGGCAAGAAGCTGGGAGAAAAAAGATCACGATTTACCAGCAAATCAACGAATACTTGATTTACAAGAACGGCCGCTGCAAGCACAATCCAAATGGCAAGGTGAAGGACGGTTTGTATTAAAACGTATGGGCGATGACCCAAGTAGTCGCGCGTGGTTATCTTCTATTCGAAGTGTTTCTAATCGTGAAAGAGAAGCTAGAGAATCTGAAGGTTCAATTGCGTCAGTGTGGGATGAAAAAGATACATTTCTTGTTTGTATTTATAACGTGTCTCCTGAAATACCTTACGCTATTTTAAAAGTGCCATTAAATGCTTGCGCACAAGACGTACTCGCACAAGCTCTATTAAAAGCCAGACGTTTGGAAGATCCCATGAAATTTGTTTTAGTCGAAGAATTAGAATTCGGTGGAATTAATCCAAATTGCCAGCAAAGAGCTTTAGCTGACGATGAAAATGTATATAGTACGCAGTCACATTGGCAAACAATCGGAAGATTTATCTTACAAGAGAGAGCACATGCCACGCCAACGTCTCTTCGTAAAAATAAAGTGACTTCTAGTCTACGTTTAGCCACTTTAGACCGTATCAGTCGAGGTTTAAATGTGGCTAAAAATGTTGCATCAAATAGTATAAAAATGCCGGTGCAAGTTGCGCTCAGTGATCCAACCACGTCTAAATCAAGAAATAAATCAAGTGTCGACGAAAAAGAAGTACCAAAAGCAAAAGGCTTTATGCGTGGCAAAGGCCATTCAGACAAAGACATCCAATTACAGCAAACAAAACAATTGCAAAGAGAAGTGCACTCCGAGGGAGAAACATTAAGTGATGAAGAAACAAAAGACTCTGATCTCATGGCGACCGTTTCAAGATTAAAAAAAGTATCATTGCGCAAATTTAAAGAATGGAAATCATGACTGATAAATTAAATAGATACTTTGTTTCGTGTACATAAATACCTATATATTGACTTCATTATATAAATCATCAGAAGTTCTTCGATTTTTATGAAAATCCGAAAATGTGTTTGTTCATCACACAATAATCAATCGTTAATGTATCTATTATCATTAAATTTAAATTTAAAAAAAAAAAAATCTAGAAATTTTAGATATAAGTGTGCGAAAATTCTTTTGTATATCTTACAGTTTAGCATAAATTTTATAAATTTTTCACACATTTTCACATATAAAATCTCAAGTTATTTTTAATGTCCATCTTAATTTATTTCATATTTATTTCTTTTAAATATATTAAGGGTAATATCTTTGAAATTATCAGAAATATACATATGTCTTAGTAAATTAAATAAGAAAGTACAAATTTATTTAATTTGATAAAAAAAAAATTAGTAAATAAATACATATCAATGTATTAAAAGAATGTAAAAATATTTAACTTGCTAACAGAGTATTATTAAAATGAAAAAGAATAAAACTATCATTGTAATAATAAAGCATATCTTTTGTGTGCTAAGATATTACCTTTATAAACATTATGTACCCCAAAAAAAAAAAATCATTGATTTCATTATGAATATTTTATACATCGAAAGTACCTTTAAATGTTAAAAAATAAATAATCAAGCAGTATCATGTTACCTATATATCAGAAATATATACATATATTCTACTTTTCATATATACATACATAATGATGTATAAAAGGCCTTTATTTAATATTTTTGCATTTACGTAAACGAGTTTTTCTAAAATAAAAATAAAAAAAAAATTATCATAAATTACGTGTAACATATAAAAATGTTCATAGAATTAAAATAAATAAATAAATAATGTTAATAATAATTATATTTTGTTGTGATTTATAATTTTATAAATCTACATTATAAAGTTGTTAAATAATATTTCCTCCACATATCACTGTTATTCAACTGTCGTTTATTTTATATGCAACCCCAAAACATATTATTTATTTGTTTGTTCATTGTCATATTTATCATATAAATATTCATATTTTAATTGGAAAAATGAAAAATAAATAAAGCAACTCATTAATATATGTTTTATTAAAGTGAAATATTTTAATAAATTATTCTTAGTTACATGTCAATAATATTTTATCAATGTTATAAATTTATGTGCAATTTATTTAAATGTATTAATTTTTTATTAATAAAGATACTCTATATTATACACTTTATTATATTCATTTTGATAAATACATTTTTTAATAGTTCTATTTTCAAATTATAACTATTTTTAGATAAATTACTCTCTTAGTTCATTGAACTTACAATTTTAAATACTAAAGTAGTTATTTTGTAAAAATATTTCGCGTATATTTACAGTTCAAAAACAAAAATTGATTTAAAACACGTCAGTATGACGTAATTTTGCGTTTTGTATATAACCTTAAATTTATATATTTCAGGACTGAAATGTGTAATACTGAAAATACATTTTTCAGCAATGAACTTACTTGCTTCCCCAGATTAATGGAAAAATACGTTACTCAATATTATAATAATGCTATTGGAAATATAATTGTTTGGTGTACATTTTTATGGTTTATTATTCACTATATATTTTATTCATTTATAAATGTAAGTGTAAGTGTATATTACTTAGTGAAATATTTAAATAAAATATTTTAAATTCCAGGCGATATTAAGACAAATGAAATATCGAGAATATCTACGACATCGTATAATAAATATTTTATGGAATTTTGGATTTTATTTCGGAAGTTCTGTATATTGTTATTTTGTATTTGTTTCTAAAAGAAACATAGATTTAACTTCATTTCATAGTATATTATTTTTTCAAGATTTTAACATAGTAGGACAACATTTTTTTGGGTTTATAATGCTTGTAACTTATTATATTCAATGCGTGTTTTGGGAAACATCCAAAAATAATAATTTATTCATTACATTAGAATATTGTTTTTTAGTTTTTCTAGCGTTATTAACGTATATTAACAGGTATTTTCAATTATTTATTAATTAATATAATAATAATTATAATTTTCATATTTTAGATGGGTAGAATTTTTTTTCATTGTAACCTACTTAAATAATTTAATGCTATGTCTACTGGAACTTAGTAGGGCATTTTCATTTCAAATTTGTCATAAAAATATTATGGCTTTTATATCAAATTTATACTTTAGTTTTCATTTATTGCTTAGGTGAATTTAATTTATTATTAATTATGAATTATTTTAATTACATGTTGCATTGTTTTAGTGTATTTATATATTTATTTATTGATTCACTTTTTATTCTTATACCATTAGTGAAATATATGAAAAATAAATTTAATATACAATATATTTTATTAAATGTTATTTTTTGGGTGTGGTTATTTCTCAGCATTTATAATTCGGTAACTTTTAATACTACTTATTTCATTATTCATTTTATTCTATTAATATATTTCTTTTGCAGACTTTTATAAAATGTGTGAAACATTATATTTGGCATAAAAATGGTAATAGTTGCCGAAAAACTTATGTACAGTGTTGTTTATTTCCGCTTCGAACTGATACAGCTTATAATCTGCATTTAATTAAAATGGAAATAGAAGAACAAAATTCTAGGTACATCAATAAAATATATTAATTTTAATTATTATATCATTATAAATTTTTTAGATTAACCAAAAATACCAAAAAAATGGGCCCTGCTTTTGGTCAAATAATTAAATGTTAGTAATGCTAATAAATAATTTCTGATAACATGAAATAATATTTTATATTATTAAAGGCGCTGTTTCGTTTCGTCGAAAGGTAAAAAATAGACGAGAATTGGCGATGCAAAAAGAAATTGCTGAAAAGGAAATTATAGCGAGAAGTATTATTGATGAAATTCTTAATAATGTTTTACAAGAAAATACCGCAGAAGATTTATAAAATTGGAAAATAAATTGAAGCTCTCAATCAAAAAATAATTCATTTATTATGTTATTAATAAAAAAATATTTTAATTATTATGTGCATTTAATTATTATTTATCCTAAGTTGTATATGTTTATGCTATTTTAATAAAATTTTACTAATAAATATTATTCACCATTAACATGATGCAGAACAGCAAAATATGAATAAGCCGTACGTAAAAGCTAAAAATTAAATAAATTAAATATTTATGTAAGATTTTATATGTATTGATTAACTTACAACTGTTAAATTAACCACAGATAAAACAAAAAAATTTCCACCTGTCATATAAATTGGTCTTTTACATTTTTCCATTATAATAAATAAACCTTTCTTGACCTTTGTACTACATCTGTACCATTCCATATTATAGCAACTATCGCAAATAGTAGAACTCTATAATATTATTATCGTTATTAATATTATTATTATTATTATTATTATTAAATTATGAAATAAAAAACCTGAGTTGTAACGTGCTGCCCACAGAAACAGTAATAGGACACTTCAAATAAAATAGCCGACAAATATGCAGTAATAGTAAAAAATTTCAAACTATTTAATGGCACCTTAAAATAAATGAATACAAATAAGTAACTGTCAAAATATCTTAAGATAATCGCAAAAACCGTTGATATGTTACCACAATCATTTGAAACAATGTCATGCAAAGTATAAATGCACTGTTTATGAATTGAATAAAAATACCCGCAGTATATACATTCTCCACATTTTTCAATAATCTATTAAAAAAAAAAATAGTAAACATAAAAAATATGGAAATTATATTTCAATATAACAATACCTAATAATAGCCAGATGATGTTCAATACATTTACAGAGTGTCTCGTAAATTATATTATCTTGTTCTTTACTTAAAAGTTCACACGTATTCGTATTTACATAACTATTATCAAATTTATTAAATTGATTTATTTGAGTAGCACGTTCCAAATTTTCCTTTAATATTTCTATTTGAGCACAACCAAAATTCATCGCGTTGCAAGGAAAAAAATCAATTGAACCATTTATCCAAATAGATACTGTAAGCCCAACTATTTGAAAAACATATGCAATACTTCTGTTAATCATATTTGTTTTAATATCAAATGGAAACCATCCACCAAATGGTAAAATAATATCTTCATTTTGATCCAAAACTGGGTACATAGCAAAAAATGTTATTGTAAAATAACAAACAGTATAGATTGTAAGATTAGTAATCCGAACAAATCGTGACCATTTATTTAAATATTTTTGTTGTTTTGGTCTGTAATTGAAGAATTGTTCACTTGACAGTTCGTCAATTAGATCTACAAATTTCTTTTTTTTATATGTAAAAATTATCAATTTTATAACGAAAGTTATTTGAGTCACAAAATAATAAGCGCCATCAACCAATTTTTCTAAATTGTTTAAGTTAAAATAAATATCTATAGCCAAAGACACTGTAAATAGTATTATCAACATGTGAATTACTAATATTGAATATAAATTATATAAAAATCTCCATTTTGTTTTGTTTAATGGCCAAATAGCTGTTAATGTTAAATAAAATTTAAGTATTCCAAAGAATTTTTCCAAATCAGCATTTAAAGGCTTAAGAAATATGATCTTCATCTTTCTAAAACAAGATATTCAATGAAAATTTTGAAAACTAATTAGCAGTCTGTATTGTTTCAAATAATCTTTATATACTCAGAAGTATCTAATTAAAATAATTATTATTTATTTGGCAGAATAAGTTCTTATTGTAAAAAAAATGTATATGTCTTTGAATAAAAAGTTTATAATAAATATTTAGTACCATAATTGTTGTTTAAAAATTCTCTTTTTATAAAGTGAAAACAATTAAAAAGTTTTCATCTCTAATTAACTTCTTTGAACTAACATCTGTATTTAAAAATAATTTTCTTAAAATATTCATTTATAATTTTCTTTTATTATAGGTAAGATAGGTAATTTTTGAATATCATTATGTTAGAAATACAGTTCAATAATAAAGCCTCATATTTCAGTATCAAGAAGTAACTATTCTATTTAGGGGTATAAAATTAACTATATCTAACTATCTTATTATATTTCAGAAGGATAATTTTATCATTAAATATATATTATTATCAGTGAATATCTTTCACTAAACATTAAATATTAAATTTTCTTTCGTCAAGTTTAATAAAATATATACTTATTCTTTTCAATCATTGAAGGAGCAGATGTTCATTGTAAACGCAGGAAAAGTTTTCAAGAAGCTAAGTGTTGAAATCCAAGATTTCATTGATATTTTCAGGAATTATTTGTTCACTCTGATTCGTAAATTTATTTAATTCTATGAATTTAATACTTTTGATTATAAGATTATACCAAAAATTATTTGGAAAATCAAAAAATATTTATATTTGTTAATTTAAATAATTCTAATAGAGATTATAAATTTAGAAAAATGAATGAAAAGGTCAAAGGTAAGTATAATAATCATAGCATTTCATTTTTATATATAATTTTTATTTGTTAAATTACAATATAGGTTAAAGTATAGTAGTGAAAAGTTATAATAAAAATACAAATAGTGAAATTGTGAATTATTTGTATTTTCTGCAAACCAAATTAAATCGGCTTTATGGTTGTGATATTAATTATTATTTCTTCTTTCTTTCTAATGAAACTAAATTTTCAAGTTAACCATAAATTTTATTTACCATTAACTTGATGCAAAACAGCAAAGTATGAATAAGCTGTTCGTAAAAGCTAAAAAAATATATATTAAATAGTTAAAGTAAGATTCTATATATATAATAATCAACTTACTGCAGCTAAATTTACTACAGATAAAACAAAGAAATTTCCGCCTGTCATATAAATTGGTCTTTTACATCGTTCCATTATAATAAACAAACTTTTCTTGACCTTTGTACTACATCTGTACCATTCCATATTATAGCAGCTATCGCAAATAGTAGAACTCTATAATATTATTATCGTTATTAGTATAATTATTATTATTAAATTATATAATGAAAAACCTGAGTTGTAACTTGCTGACCACAGAAACAGTAATAGGACACTTCAAATAAAATAGCTGACATATACCCAGTAATAGTAAAAAATTTCAAACTATTTAATGGTACCTTAAATGAATGAATACAAAAAATTTACTGATCAAAATATAGCGTTAAATGTGCAAGTTATGCGTTTACAAAAATATGAAGCAAAAAATAATAAAATCTCCAAAAATAAAAGCCATATTATATACATATATGAACTTACCACAATCATTTGAAACAATGTCATACAAAGTATAAATGCACTGGTTACAAACTGAATAAAAATACCGGCAGTAAATAAACTCTCCATATTTTTCAATAATCTATTAAATATATATATATATATATATAGATAAACAAATAAGGAGACTTGATTCCAATAAGATAATACCTAATAATAGCTAGATGATGTTCAATACACTTGCAGAGTGTCTCATAAATGATTTGATCTTGTTCTTTACTTAAAAGTTCACACGTTTTTGTATTTACATAAATATTATCAATTTTATGAAATTGATATAAATAAGTAGCATGTTCCAAATTTTCTTTTAATATTTCTATTTGAGCACAACTAAAATTCATCGTGTTGCAAGCAAAAAAGTCAATTCCACCATTTATCCATATTGATACTGTAAGCGCAACTATTTGAAAAACATATGCAATGCTCCGGTTAATAATATTTGTTTCAATTTCAAATGGAAACCATCCACGAAATGGTAAAATAATACCTTCATTTTGATCTAAAACTGGGTACATAGCAAAAAATGTTATTGTAAAATAGCAAACAATATAGCAAGAATGATTGTAAATCCGAACAAATTTTGACCATTTATTTAAATATATTTGTTGTTCTGGTTTATAATTAAAGAATTGTTCACTCGACAGTTCGTCAATTAGATCTACAAATTTCTCTTTTTTATATGTAAAAATGATTAATTTTACAACGAAAGTTATTTGTGTAACAAAAAAATAAGCGCCGTCAACCAGTTTTTCTAAATGATTTATATTAAAATAAATATCTATAGCCAAAGACATTGTAAATAGTATTATTAACATGTACGTCACTAATATTGAATATAAATAGTATAAAATTCTCCATTTTATTTTATTCAGTGGCCAAATAGCTGTTATTGTTAAATAAAATTTAAGTATTCCAAAGAATTTTTCCAAATCAGCATTTACATGCTTCACAAATGTTATCTTCATTTTTCTAAAGCAAGATATTCAATGAAAAATGTTAAAACTTATAAGTTCTCTGCATTGTTTCAAATAATCTTTATATATGACAAGTATAGTATTAAAATAATTATAATTTAAAGTACTTTTATTAAAATAAGTATATATGCTTTTGAATAAATTATTCATAATAAATATTGACTACGTCGGTAAGCGTTAAGAAAATATTTTATTAATTCTGGATTAATAATTCTCTTTTGATTATTTATTACAATTTATTGTTCATTTATAAAATGAATATAATTAATAAGTTGTCATCTTTAATAAACTTCTTTGAACAAACATCTGTATCTTGAACTTATTTTCTTTTGTTATAAGTATTTTAATTTAAATATAGATGACTTATATTCAGGACTTTCTATACTATATAGAATAGATGGTCACTATAATCAGTGAAAAGGCTTTTGAAATCCTGCATACGTTCGCAGGAAAATCTTTCGAAAACTAGGTGTTGAAATCAGAGATTTCATTGATATTTTTAGGGATTATTTGTTTGCCCTGATTCGCAAATTCTTTCATCCACAAATTTATGTAATAATACGAATTGAATATTTTTGAATACTTTGGAAAATAAAAAATATATATTAATTTGTGAATTTAAAAGAGTTTGTAATTGTTTATTTTAGAAGAGAATATGCACAAATATGTATTGCATCAAAGTATCTAAGGTCAGGGGTAAGTATCTTAATAATAGCATTTCATTTTTATATGTGCATTAAATTAAGACATATTAAAATGTAATTGTAAAAAGTTTGAATGAAGATATAAGTAGTAAAATTGTGAATCTTTTCCTGCAAATAAAAACCGAATCGACGTTATGAATTCGATATTGAGTGGTTGGGTAAAACGCGCGCGCACCCCCAGGGCGGCGTCGCAAACACACTTTTGCTGAAAAGCTGAATGTGTCAGTCTGAAAAGTTGGTTGTGTTGGTTTAGTGGCCTATATTGTAATGTGTATGGTGCATTATATATGTTTTTCCTGAATAACACTTAAAATTGTAAATCGTGCGGGACAATTGTTCCGTTATTGAAGTGAACAGTGTTTAAGCTGAAATTTACATGTGGATTTTACAAGTATTTGCCAAGAAAAAGTTGCCTATATGTATGTATTCTTGTAGGTTATCAATAATTATTGTTTTACTGATGGCCACAGATATATACATTAAATGCTATCATTTTTTCTTTTCACATTTCAGACATGCATATATTTCATTCATATAAGCAATTATGTTTTTCATATTTATGTATTTATATATTTATTTCAATAAATATTATTAATTTTATTTAAAAAAATACTTATTGTTTTATTTTTGCTTTCAAATTTATCTTTTAATTAATATACTTCATTTATATATTCAGCTGTTATTAAAACATATATTTGTTTTGTAAATATAAATAACAAAGTTTTCCGTAAAACATAATCTGCTTTCTAGTTCGTTTTATGATTTTTAATAAGCATACTTATATATTTGTTTTTCTTTTCTGCACTTTTATCTTTTATATATTATTAGATACTTGAAATATAATTTAGTTTGTTATAATAAATAATGTCGTTAACTTAAATATATTTAATTCTAACTTTAATTAAACCATAAAATTCTTTATCTTTAAATAAAGTAAAACTTTTCCAATAATAAACAAAAACAAAAATTACTGTAACCTCAAGATTTAAGCTTTGAAAACATCTAAGGAAAAAAGATTAATATTTATCTAAAATATTTTCCTTTCAAATTGAATATATTTAAAGAGATTATATTACAAATACTTTTGACAATTTATTCTAATTTCACTTTAAAAGCATTTTACTTTGTATTTTGAAGTGAATATCATCAAGATGTTTTAATCAATACTATCAGTGTTATTGCAGTTATATTGTTGAATACTTCTTGCTTTCAATTTCCTTTTCAGAAATTTACTATATAT
>NEEE01002772.1:52316-71937 GCA_002278615.1 Pogonus chalceus
TACATAGAATACTAATTAATATCAATATATCTCGTAACCCTCGTAACTGCATTAAGAACTTTAAGCTAAAAAGTAATGAATAGTAAACAAACAACACAAATAAACATTACTAAACATGAGCTTACATTCATATCAATTTTAATTAATAAATTATGGTTAAATATTAAACAAACTTATATTCAATTGTATGAATTAACAAACCATAGATAATAACAATAATTAAGCTTTTGTAAAAAGCATCACAGAACACATAAGTCTATTATGAAGCAAATATACGGATAGTTCCGGAAACTTTGACATAGAATTATAAAGGTCCCTTTTCAGAATAAATTGCATTTCAAGAGAACATGAAACCATTATAAAACATTAATTAAATATTCAACTACTTCCTATGTCTTATAAATTAAAAAAACAATATTAATTATTTGTTTCTTTTAGAGTTTTCATTCTTTGTAATATTTAAAATTGAAATATAAACTACGGCATTTAGCACGCGTCTACAATATATGTATCTGTTAGAAATTTTATCTGAGAAACATGCTTATCACCCTGTTCTCTTGTGATTAATGTTTGTACAATCTAGACTTATTGGTTGCCAATATACTATTCCATTATGTCAAGGATAAATTAAATTTTTTATTCAGCTGAGTTATTTGTTTGGACTATTAATAATTAACGTTTTCTTCATTTATATATTTATAAAATAGTAAAATTGAAATCGTGTGTTTTATTATAGGCAAGAACATCGTGAATTTGTGATAGCGATAGCTCAAGAATACCATGAAGAGCTTAGTCGGAATAATGTGGATCGTCCTTGTTTTAATTTCTGGTAAATAAAAAGCTATTTATGTTATTAAAACAACAATGAATAAAAAATATATAGAATAGCCTCGTTATCTCCTGAAGCGTATTTACAAATTGACCTTAAACAGCGCACAATTCTAAATTAGTTTTTTGACCCGGTAAACTTGCGTGTTCAATTCGAATAAGATTAGAAGTTTCTTATCTGTATCTATAAAAGTGTTCACATCTTATAAAATATTAATTTAGATTTCATTGTTTTATATAATAATGATTTAATTTCAGGATGTTGCGGAAATCCAGATGCAAAACGGTTATATGATGACCTATTATCGAACTATAATAAATTAGTACGACCTGTCGTTAATGTTACAGATGCACTTACAGTTAAAATTAAGCTCAAATTATCACAACTCATTGATGTTGTAAGTTTTTATTATTTATTTCATAGATAAAACAAATACAAATATAAAATTGCTACTTTGTACATTGTAAGGTTTATTACAAGGGTATAACACATAATGTATTCAGTACAGTACGTGAGGTTTAAGGGTACCTATATTTTTTACGTCTTCTACATTTAAAATCATCTGTAAAAATAAAATAAAAAACTCCCTAGAGTCTTTTTTATAATTCGCAGAAACGTTTTCATATATAAAATTTAGTATTCATTTGATTTTTCTTTCAGAATCTGAAAAATCAAATTATGACAACAAATCTTTGGGTAGAACAGGTAATATTTGGGTATAACATTTTTTTGCAGTATTATTGTAAGAGAAAATTAAATTACAGAGCTGGTATGATTATAAATTACAATGGGATCCGAAGGAATATGGTGGAGTTGAAATGTTACATGTACCGTCCGATCATATTTGGCGACCAGATATCGTATTATATAATAAGTAAATATTCTATTTAAACTTTAATTTATAACAATGAATAAATGAATTATTTAATTTAATAGCGCAGATGGTAATTTTGAAGTAACTTTAGCTACAAAAGCTACATTAAATTTTACCGGTCGCGTTGATTGGAAACCACCCGCGATATATAAGTCTTCATGTGAAATTGACGTGGAATATTTTCCGTTTGATGAGCAAACGTGTGTTATGAAATTTGGATCATGGACCTATGATGGATTTCAGGTATTTATCTAGACACTTATTGATAACGGTTTTAAAATATACTACGTTTAGCGAGGAGAGAGGCATTTACGATAATGATATGCAGTTGATGACTAAGTTCTAAGTCCTATCAATTTTTTTATGCGACAATATAGTGTTATTACAGCGTAATTTTACATTTTACGTTTTTATGGATCATGATAAGTCAGTTTACTGACGTAGTAAAATGTTTATTATATAATGTATGATTTCAGGTTGATTTAAGACATGTTGATGAAATCATTGGCACAAGTACAGTAGATATTGGTGTTGATTTATCGGAATTCTATACATCTGTAGAATGGGATATTTTAGAAGTCCCTGCTATTAGGTAAAATCATTCATATTTAAACAAGTGAAATATGTTTTTATTTTTTCTAATTGCTTTTCTTCCAACACCATATAACGCTTTATATGAAAGGCACAGGTGTTGGTGACAAGAACACATTAAGAACTTACCATTTTACTTATAATTTATTCATTGAGATACATTCCTTTTAGTAGTAGGTAAATTAGCTAGGCACATCATCTTTTATTTATTTATTCACCTTTACTCAGTATAGTGTTTTGAATATATTAATCATTTAATTCCTATTTTACTGATTATTATATTAAAATGGTTTTAGAAATGAAAAATTTTATACGTGCTGTGATGAACCATATTTGGATATCACGTTCAATATAACCATGCGAAGAAAAACGCTTTTTTATACTGTCAATCTTATCATTCCCTGTATGGGGATATCATTTCTTACTGTATTAGTATTTTACCTGCCATCAGACAGTGGAGAGAAGGTATATATTACTCAAAAAATTTTCGAAACAAATCAAACTACCAAATTGGTCTAATTTTAATATATATGTTTATTGTAAGGTGAGCTTGTCAATATCCATTCTTCTATCACTGACTGTGTTTTTTCTACTTCTTGCCGAAATTATTCCACCTACGTCATTAGTAGTTCCTTTACTCGGAAAATTTGTACTTTTCACTATGATATTAGATACTTTTAGGTAAGTTAACAAACAATAGAAAATTTATATATTATTAAATTCACGTTTATTTTGAATATTTTTTAGCATTTGTGTGACTGTCGTTGTTTTAAATGTTCATTTCCGGTCACCCCAAACTCATACAATGACACCATGGGTTCGAAGAGTTTTTATTCATGTACTTCCACGGTTATTAGTAATGCGCAGGCCGCAATACAAAATCGACAGAAGAAGGTACATTTATTTAACATTTTTGATCATTATTATTATTAAAATTATTTTTTTAATGTAGTATGGCAGGTTCCTCACATCATCGCGTAATGGTGCGAACATGCGATGGCCTAGAACTCCAAGATCCAACGTTATATGCTGGAGAAGAGTGCGTTTTTGATGGTTTCGATCCTCATCATCACCATAGTGCAACAGACTTAAGCGATTTGGTAGATCCAGCGTCATTATATCCTAATGCTGGTTCTCGAGATGAACTTACGCCTAGGTTCGTAAACTTAATATTTATAATGTATTAAAACATAATTTTATAATTTTTTTTTGTTATAAAAATTAAAAAAGAGAACTAGAAGCAGCGTCATTAACTGGATGTCGAATTCACGGTACACCACCTCCAGCAAGCCTCTTATTGAATGGGGGTAACAGTGAAGATGAGACGGATAACAACGAATTAGACGATGAAAATGCAGGTCCTAGCCAGGTTGAAGACCCGTTAATTTGTATAGGAGGTCCCCATCCAGCCTGGCACTATTGTCCAGAAGTTCATAAAGCGATGGACGGAGTTAGATTCATTGCCGATCACACGAAACGAGAAGAAGATTCAACCAGAGTTAGTTTATTACCAATGAATTCCAGTGAATTATTAGTAAAATTTATAATGATTCTTTTTAGGTAAAAGAAGACTGGAAATACGTAGCTATGGTGTTGGATCGTTTATTTTTATGGATATTTACATTAGCAGTGCTTGTGGGTACAGCAGGAATCATTTTGCAGGCACCTACATTATACGATGATCGTATACCTATCGATGTACGTTTATCAGAGATTGCGTCAACAACTGCAAAGCCCCACATTGCTACAATTCTTTAAAAGAAATTACAATGTATTATATTCGGGGTTATTATTCAAAATGAAAATATTTAATGACGATGACGCTCAAAACAGAAAATGTTTCCTTGCGCTAAGGAATTGATATAACACTGTTATAGTGTTAATAAATTTAGTTGATGTTAAATAATATGTATTTTAAGAGAATTTAAAAGGAAAAAAAATAAACAAAACGAATTTTTATATAGTTATATCTATTTAATGTAATTTACGATCTAGCAGTGTAACAGAACTCTGCAATAAATAAAGACCAAATAATTATACATAAAATATGAATTATATTTAGAAGTTTTTTTCGTATAGTAGATATATAATCGAACTAAATTCAAAAATGATATAACGAAAAGAAAAAGAAAAAAAAAACCACCCATATCAATTAAACGATTTTATTTCGGGAGCAAAGGTTTATAGTGAGCAGTTCGTAGTGATACCACAAAACCTTCAAATTTGTCATTTTCTTTAATTTTATTGTTTTATTATTTAGGTTATGTGTACAAAATTAATTAAAAATTCGAATTTCATATAAAATACATTTTCATATAATTATGTACAAAATTTGCACACAAAACCTAAAGCACTTAAATTTGAATAAGAAATGACAAAATCGTGGTAGTGGGTAAACGTGTCTTCTATTCAAGCTTATTTATAAGTGATTTTTAGAAATATTTGCCAAATATAATATACATATGTAATGCTTATCATTTATTTATTTACATCGATATTTTAAGAAGTTTTTTATCATTATATTTTTATATAAACGTGAATTATTCATATGTTTAAATTTAATAAGCAATAATAACATTTGAATAGATATTTATTAACTGTGATGAGATTAAACTATATGAATTTATTTCATTATATTTACATATCTTTTCAAATATATAGAATTTATTGTTATATTTATAATAATGTTGAATTATTTAAGAATATATCTTAAGGTACTGTTATTATGATTATTTATTAAATATTTTGAGAAATGCTAAAAAGATGACACGTTTTACAACAGTGCTTGGCTTTGAAGCGCGTGAACTATGTATTTCACACTGGTGTGAAATATAAAACCATGGTTTACATAATTAAGGCCTCACTATGTATTTAGGCGTATAGCCTGTTGATTATTGTAATGATGAAATAAAAAAAAATATTCCATTTCATTTGTTTTTATTTTATTTTTCCCGTTACCTCTAAGCCCCTAAATAACGCGTACAAAACTGAAATCTCCCTTTTCAGGACACGACGCAAAACATAATCTTAATAATGAAAACAGACGCTAGTATATTTATTATACAAAAAGCATTTATTATAACCGAATAACAAGTAATTGAAAATGTATTTCTATTTATTTTATAGAAAAGAAAAATAAAATTATTTTGTATGTTTGTCCAAAGAACCTGTTGCATGAGAATTTATTTTACGCTTGCGCAATTTTTGCAAAGATTTAGTCCTGTTTTTCACTCTGTTTATTAATGTAGATTTAGCGAAAATACATTCAGTCGAGTGTGCAGTGCGACTCAATAAAGTATTGTTTACTGAAAAATTTCATAAACATCAAAGTTCAATAATTATTATTTTTATAAATCAATACTTGTTTACCATTTACTTGTTATCTTATTCAAACGAAAAATTTTATAATATTTTTTATTTATTAGTGATTACTTTTTTAATAAATTTTTATTAATTTTCAATTTAATTNAGATGCACGTAACTATAGTAACCGCCTCTTTTAAAGCTTCTTTGTATCGTCCTTATAATCGAGTATGCAATATGAGATTGGCTTCATATTATTTTTCTTTTTTCACAAAAAAACAAAAACAAGATTGGTTTTTAACCGAACAATTCCTTTTGTTCGATAAACAAACGATTACATACAACTTTATAGATGTTTCAAAACATAAAGAAAATAATATGAATTTAAATTTTATGCCTTAAATATAAATTTAAAATTTGTTTTTTTAATAAAATAAAATATGGTACATTTTACGTTATATACCGAAATATTCTAGATCTACCACGTAAAATCCAGTTATAATTAAGTTATGAACTGGTACTTTGCTCATTTTTGTCCAGAAATACCAAACCACCCTAATGCAATTAAGTTTATTTTTCCTTTTACGCAGGATAAGCTAATAATGTCTCTTCACAATCGCCTGTCATGAATTGAAAAAAAATATATATATATAAAAAACGTTCTAAAAAATTAAGGACAATTAATGAATTTACTCATCATAATACTTTCAATTATAATCTATTTTTGATAAATTACTTTAATTGAAAAGTAATAAAAAGTGGAATTTAATAAATATATAAAATAAAAGTATGACTTTAGCACGACTCAATTACAAAGTTAAAGTATTTATATTCGTTTACATATTAAGTGCGTCGAGTAAATTTCTTCCCTCAAATACTAATTTTGATGATCATTGGCCAAAGTGCGGTGATAGCGGCAATACAAGTATATTACAAGATTATACATTTTTATATCAGTATTTAACTGGGACAGGAGCCCATAGTTTTCATGATTCAGTAACAATAGGTTTTTTGGCTGCATATGGCCAAACGCAAGTGGTACTCGGGGCTTTACCTCTTGCCGTTGATGCTGTCAATAATGATTCAGGTATAATACTAGCAAAAATAATACAAGAGACAACAAAAAAATGGATGTTTTGTTTTTTTTAAGAATTGCTCCCAAATCGAACATTACATTATATAGCTGTAGATATAGGTACAAATCCTGCAGCAGGAATGTCGCGACGGAAATCTTTACTCGCAGCACTGGCAATTCGACGTATGACTGAAATGCGCGATAATGGTACCGTTGCTTTTATTGGGCCCGACGATACGTGCTCAGCGGAGGCATTAGTTGCCGCAGCTTGGAATTTACCAATGATTTCTTATGTAAGTTTGTATCTATACATATTATTATTTAAATATATTTCAATTACAATTGTATTACAAAAGTTGAAATGCTCACATCAACATCAACAGACGAAAATAAATAATAACATTATTTCATTAGCTTGAAACATGAATTTTAAACAAAGTTCACATTTGAAATTGAAAATAATTAGTTTATATCAAAGCAAAAAATTACGTTGTTCACATGAAAACCTTAAATTAATTTTCGAATCATGAATGTAACAATACAACAAAAAAAAAATTATAATTAACTTGATTGTTTATAAGAAAGAAAAGTAAAATATGCAGATATTTAATTGAAAAACGTAAAAGATAACAAATCCATTATATGTAATCCATTTAAAATTATTGTTTGCACAATTTACATGAAATCCCAATTTCGTGATTTTACGTGAATAAGAAAATTTACTTAAATAAAAGCAATTCTATAACAACTTACAGATTATTTATTTTTATAACATAGCTACATTATTCTAACATATTTTACTGTAATAAAAATTTGAATAATAATTAATTTACTGGCCGGAATATGTACCAAAATATAAAATATATTCCCTACGGCAATTATGCATGAATAATGCGTTCGTTGAATATTGATGAATGTTCCTATTATCTAATTTCAAATAAATTTCCTGCAGTTGAGTTGACTTTAAAGCTCATAAGCTTTAATTTTTTTAAATTTAGAAATGTGCTGATACAACTGTATCCGACAAACGTGTATTTAATACATTTGCAAGAACTTTACCACCATCTAGTAAAGTATCTAAAAGTGTGGTCGCTTTATTAAGCGCATTTGGTTGGGACCGTTTTGTCATGGTAGCAGGATCTAGGCCAGCCTCCGGAAGTGAAGTACAGGAAGCTATTGCGGTAAGTACACTTCCATTTAAATTACATTAAATAATTAATTAACTTATAAGATTTTAAACTTATTGCATTCAATTCATATATTTAAACTTGAATACTTTTAAAGGGTTTAGCAAAAGTTCATGGCCTAATAGTAACAGATATTTACCAGTATTCAGATTACATCCCAAAACACATAAACGAAATGGATAGAATAATTGACCAAACATTTCAAAGAACTCGAGGTAAGTTACCAATGTGAAAATATTATTTAAATACTTGATATACATTGTCCTGGGATTTGAAAAATTGTTCTGCGGGTATAATTGAATATAAAAATTAAAACCAGTAATAAGTTTTCTCATTAGTTTTATGGCACAAATGAGAATATAAATAAATTAAAATTAAGCACCAATTTTATAAATTAATTTTTAGTTCATTGTCAGTTCATTATTTCTTGTTATTTGAAGCAACTATATTCTATATATTAAGGTAATAAAATACCTTTGTTTTTTTATACTTTAATTACAGTTTATGTATTTATCGGAGAACATATTGCATTAGTAGACTTTATCAAATGTTTACAACGTCGCAAATTATTAGAAACAGGAGATTATATTGTAATATCTGTCGATGATGAAATTTATGATCCAAATAGAAGAATTAAAATAATGCAAAGAGGTAAAAATATTCTCATCTTTTAACTTAACTGATTTATTAACTATAATAATTCTAATGTTTTATATAGATTATTTAGACCCATTTTTACACAGTCAAATATGGGACAATAAAACAGATATTATGGGTTTCAGATCAGTATTAAAGTTAACTCCGTCACATCCAAGAAATCCAAACTATAAGTAAAATTTAAATAATGCTTAATTTTGTATATTTTATAAATGATTAAAATGATTTTAGGAGTATTTGCAATAAGATAAAAACAATTTCAGCGAAATCTCCGTTTTGTGTACCATATCATCATAAAATATTTGACAGTATTTCAGTTAGTATTTATAACATATACATCATAAATATAAAAAAAAAATAGTTTTAATTCAAACATTTTAGGTTCCTATTCAAGCTGCGCATTTATATGATGCAGTTATGATATACGCCAGAGCATTAACTGAAGTTCTTAATCAGGAAGAAGATCCACGGAATGGAACTGCAATTTTACAAAGAATTATCAATCGACATTATCATTCAATTCAGGGTTATGACGTAATTATTTAAATTGAAATATTTAATAAACAGATTATTTAATATCATTTTGGTTTAAGGTTTATATTGATAGTAACGGAGATGCTGAAGGCAATTTCACCGTTGTTGCTCTTCTTGATGATTACGAAATTAATGGTACATTGCAGATGAGCATGCAGCCTGTAGGATTTTTTCAGTATTCTAATAATAGTAATAGTCCAACAGATTTACCGGTACTTAGTTTTTTTATTTTTTATTATTTCATAATGGTACACCAATATTTTTTCTAAACTATAGGAATTTCGATATATTGACCAGTTACGACCCATACAATGGGTAGGAGGTAAATTACCAAGAGCTGAACCACCTTGCGGATTTCATGGCGAAAAATGTCTTTATAAAACAGACTGGGTGCTAGTCATTTGTGTTTTTATATTTTCTAGTATTTTATTACTAGCTGGAGTATTTGCATTAAAGTAATAATATTTTTTCATTAATTTCTTATTTAAACTTATAACTTTATAAATGTTCTTTTAGACATTATAGATATGAACAAAAACTTGCATGTTTGTTATGGAAAATCGATATGAAAGATGTTACGGTCATCCTTACAGAAACTGCGGAAGCTCCTTCACGCAATAAAAGTATGGTACGTTATTATAATTACCCAAAAAAAAAATAATAAATTGCAATTTTCATATCTTATAAAATAAATAATTTTCAGATACAAGTATGTAGACATAGCGTATTTCAAGCGCCTGTTAGCGGAAGTGTAGCTGATACAATGGCAGATTTCAGTACAAAAAGGGCTTATACGAGAATTGGTTTATATAAAGGTAATGTTGTTGCCATTAAAAAAATTCATAAAAGATCTATTGATTTAACACGATCCATCAGGAAAGAATTGAAAGAGGTGACGCAATAAATAATATATCTAATATAATAAAAATGATAATACTGTCATTTAAACAGATAAGAGAAGTTCGTCATGAGAATTTAATACCTTTTATTGGAGCTTGTGTAGACCATGGAAATGTCGCAATATTAACAGCATATTGTGCTAGAGGCAGTCTGGAAGACGTTTTAGCAAACGAAGATTTACATTTAGATAATATGTTTGTATCATCATTAGTTACTGATATTTTAAAGGTTTGCCTTCTAAAATAATTATTAAATTTATAAATAATCTGAAATTAATTGTTACAGGGTATGATTTATCTTCATGATAGTGTTATAGTATCTCATGGTAACTTAAGATCAAGTAATTGTTTAATTGACAGTAGATGGGTTTTACAAATTACCGATTTTGGACTAAATGAATTTAAAGGTATTTCATATACTATATATTGAACTGCGCAGTATTTTAAATAATTATTTAATTTAGCTAATGCGGAAGATCCAAATTTCGAAGATCGTGAACTTTACAGATCGTTATGGCGTGCCCCAGAATTATTAAGACAACATTCACCTTCAACGCGAGGCTCGCAAAAAGGAGATATTTATTCGTTTGCAATTGTTCTTTATGAAATTATTGGCAGAGCTGGACCCTGGGGACATATAGAACTTACAAATGCCGGTATGCAATTTAAAAAGAAAATGTTTCAATAAAAACTATTTATTAATTATTATTTAGAAATTATTGAACAAGTCCGATCAACTACAAGAGCATTTCCACTCCGTCCACCATTATCCGAGCTTGGTGCACCCGAATATTTAACAAAATGTATGAAATCCTGTTGGGATGAAGATCCCGAACAGCGTCCAGATATAAGATTTGTACGAGTTAAACTTAAAGAATTACAAGCGGGACTTAAACCAAATATATTCGATAATATGCTGGCAATTATGGAAAAATATGCTTACAATTTAGAAGGTTTAGTACAAGAACGTACTAATCAATTAAGTGAAGAAAAAAAGAAAACAGACGCATTGTTACATAGAATGTTGCCAAAATCTGTAGCTGAATCTCTAAAACGTGGGGAACCAGTAGAAGCTGAAAATTTTGATTGTGTTACTATATATTTTAGTGATATCGTCGGATTTACAGAGTTATCAGCCGTTAGCACTCCATTACAAGTCATTGATTTACTGAACGATTTATACACTTGCTTTGATTCAATTATTTCACATTATGATGTTTACAAGGTAACTTAATAATCAATTAATTATTTACAAAATAATAATATAAACATTTAAATATCATCAGGTAGAAACTATTGGGGACGCATATATGGTAGTAAGCGGTTTGCCAATTCGCAATGGGGATCGCCATGCCGGCGAAATTGCAGCCATGGCATTGCATTTATTATGCAAAATAAAAAAGTTTGAAATACGACATAGACAAGGCGAATTACTCAAACTACGAATTGGAATACATTCAGGACGATGTGTAGCAGGAGTCGTTGGTTTGAAAATGCCTCGTTATTGTTTATTTGGTGATACCGTCAATACTGCCTCAAGAATGGAAAGTTCTGGAGAAGCATTTAAAATTCATATTTCACAAAATACCTACGACTTATTACAACGACTTGGAGGGTTCCGTTGTGAAGAACGAGGAATTGTTACCATTAAAGTATGTTCTTTATTGTTTTATATGTACATAGCTATGTATTATTATTATTTTATATTAAGGGTAAAGGAGAAATGCGAACATACTGGCTAATTGGTGAAGATCCAGCTCAACGCTTGGCTAGAATTCGAGATCAAATGTTAGGATCGTCATTATTTAGCAGTCTCAGCTCAGAACGTATGTAATTTATAATAAATTATTTCTTAGTACAAATTATTTATATTTTAGGTTTAAGTGAAACCCCTGATCTTCTTCGTCGACCAACGGGTTTTGGTTTAATTCCAGAAGATTCCGATGCATTGTCAGATATTCACGGAAATCATTCATTAATTACATGTCCTCTTCATCAGCTTCATCAACGTGCAAGAAAAGTTTGCTCACCTCTTTCCGATGAGGTAAGAAACAATTATTATAGATAGCTAGCTGTACTCATTATGACATGTTATTTGTTTTTATTGATAATAAAAACACGTCAGTTAAATAACTGATTTAATTTCAAAGCAATGCAATTAATGTCAGTATGTTTCTATAGAAACATATATAATACAATCAAAATACATACATATATATCTACATATACATACGTAAATATAACAAGAAAATACATATATATTTTTTTAATTTTTTTACAACTTCATATGTATATTATATAACTCCTAATATGGATAAAAATAAATCGGAACTTATAACAAAACGAAGAAAATTAAACAAAGTAAATAAATATGTCGCAACGTCATATTGCAAAACTAGAAATGTCATGAAACGTAAATTAAAAATTGGACATTTACCAATAGAAATATTAAAAAACATTTTTAACAAACTTTCAGGCAATTATTTAGGTTTGTTCATAAATTATTGTATTATATTAATTACTATACTAAAAAGAAATAATTTATAGCTCAAAATGTACGATTAGTTTCAAAATATTTTAGCAATATAGTCAATCATTGTTTAAGGGAAAAATTTTATGATTTGTATAATCGATTACAAGCAGCAAAATCATATGTAAAGAGTAAAGAATTTATTGAGAAATTTCATTTATCGCAGAGACGGCTACTAAGAATTTCTTATATTATAAATATGTTAATATTGCAGGTAAAAAGTAGATAAGTCACTTTTCTTAAATAACTTGCCCAGAAACATGTACTGCACCAAAATATAAATAAAAAATAAAAAAATTTCTGTTTAGTTCAAAATATTGGAAGCAACAATTTGGCGTTATATAGGGAATAGTTATAAACAATTGTGCTGCATGTTCGGCGGTAAATTATTGGACGTTTATGATGATATATTATTGAAAATTTATAGTTGCCCCCAAGAAGTTAAAGTTTTAAACAAGAAATTTCCAGATTTAGAACATGTCTGTGATTTAACAAAATTATTTATAACATATTTTGAAAATAACTCCGAAATAATATTAAACCAAAATTGTTACATATCTGGAGCAAAATTATGCGACTATTTAGATTGTTTGTTGTATGCAGAGAAATCAGTTTTACAAGAAAATCATGATAACGGAACATGTATTTTAAAAGTATTACCTACATAATCATAATAATACTTGTATTAATAATATATTTATAGATAAAGTACATTGTAAATAAGTCATGGTTTACCGTATTCAATTATAATTGTTACGAAAATTCGAGTCCAATATCTTGGCAACAAGAACAAAAATATATGTATCTTCGTTTGCGACGACTCGCAATTGCTCATACTCATTTTTATTTAGAACAAGATTTATGGAATAAAGAATTACTATTAAAGCCACCAAATCAAAATCGTACAATATCTTTTATAAATAAATCTTACGCAGGTGTCGGTGATTTACAAAATAATTTATATTTTTATGGTACTTTAAATGCAGGTATATCTATATTTTCATAAAATTAACTTATCCTAAAATGAATTTCAAACAATTCCAGGTGCATATGCTCTAAAATTTTCGAATTTAAAAGAACAACAAGACGAATCACAATCATATTTGCAAATTAATATAAATCTTAGATGTCCTGCAGAACTTTCTACTCTCTATTTCTATAAAAAGTACTGCATGGATTTTGATCGGAAATATATTAAACCGCATACGAAGAAGCATAAGAAAATACATTTCAAATTGAATATAGAATTTCTATGTGGTTTATCAAAATTTTCCCGTTTACCGTCCCGCTTTTTATTTAATGTCTTTGAAAATTCTGTTTGTCAATAAAAAGATAAATTGTATATGATTTTATGAAATTATGTATTTATAAAATATAAATACCTATGTATATAAATTTTTAACTATCTAGTTTTTATTGGCGCTAAGTTATATAAAATGATCTTAAACACAAAATGTATATAAATCTAAGAATTAATTTTAAATAATTCATGAATTTTTTCAGGAATTTCTCCGGAATACTTCCACGTTATCTTGCACAACTTTATTTCGAAATCAGCATTCCCTACGCCACATGTATTCGTTGTACTCCGAATCAAGAGTACCGCGATCTGCCCCAGTTATAACATTCCGACATATTGATGATGATAATGTTTAATTTTTTTTTTTTTTTTTTCAAAAGTTAATTTATTTTTATGTATGCTGCTGTATGATTTCATAATAAAATTTCATTTAAACACTTATATAATATTTATTTAGGTCCTTATCATCTTTAAAATACTATTAACTATTCTAATGAAAATAATAATAAGAACTAATACCTTTTTCTATACTTTCCTTTCATAATAAATTGTTGAATTAACTAGAATTAATATTTAAAATAAAATTTATTATNATGCACAAAGAGTGCGTTATGGTAAAATATATTTAATAATCAAATATCTAAGAAAATAATTTCTAACATTATTAAACATAATTTATTTGATTTATTGTTAATTAGTTCCTTTTTCATCCTTATTAATAAAAACATATTTAGTATGTATTTTCACTCGAAAATCACTCCGCGATTTTTTAAAACTTACAATTAGTATAGATAACCGCGATTCTAAGTTAAAACGGACATATATTAATAATTGAAAGTCAATGGCATTGTATTCTTTACCTATTCGGATCTTTTCTTTGCGTAATATATTTTCTATTCTATAGTATTAATAAGAAAGAGAAATTGTTGCCTAGATACAAATATGTAAGGTGCAGCCGTTCTCCATAAGCTAAAGAATCTAACAATTTTTTCTAATTATTTGCTCTCTACTATGTATTTTGGATTGATAATACAAGGGTTATGTTTATATCAAATTTTATTTAAAGCCCTTAAATTTCTATAACATTTATAACTGTACACAAATTTGCTATTATATGTATATGTATAAGTTAAATAATTTCTTTCTAAATTTCGTATCATTATATACAGTTTATATAAAAAATATTTTCGCAATATTTTTATAGTAAATGAATTCATAAATTAGGCGTCAGCATTAATGTTGGATATCTAAGAGGAAATAATGATAAAGAATTAAACAATTTATAATATTATAAGAAAATAAAAATGCATACTTTCTAGAAGTTTTACCAAGATACCAAAGGCTGTAGGTAGCTACAATATTCAAGAACCATATAACTCCACCTTTTAGAAAGAATACAATAAATAAAATAGTTGGAATATATAACCATGTCTTGCAGTAATTACATAATTCACGAATTACAGCTGAATTTGGTTCATCTATAAAATTAAATTTATTTTTAAACTTTTCCTTGAATTGAAAATGAAATGCACTTACAATAAGTACAAGTATAACTATAATGCAATTGTTTTTTCGATTTTGGACACGGATCCCCCAACCAATCATCTTTTACATGAAACTCACAATAATGTTTTCCATAACAACTTCAAACAAAACAACAAGATAAAAAAACATTTTTACAATGCAACAAACATAGCATACAATTTTTTTATCAAGCCAAATGCATCTGGATGATAACAATTTCTATTCTTGCAGCCTTGTTCATCAGAATCCTGCTTGCAACATGCATCAGAAAATCTTCCAAAAGCTGCATAAGTCACCCGTATATATTGATCTGGCTGACTACAAGACATTTTTACGATACTACAAGTCTTCCAGTGTATAATTTGTTTTCCAGCTGTGTTCCAGAACAAAAATTTTATCAAAATCATACTAGTTTGTTTGCAAAAATTTATATTTACTACTGCATTGATATCGAACCGTCAAATATGGTAGATGTATACAATTACTTTGAAATTTAGAAGTAGGTAAAACGCATCTATTATTTGATGGACATCTAAATATTAAGAAAAAAAAAAAAACATTATTATATAGAATATAAATACAATTTGTAACTAACAAGTTTCTTATATCATCTGTTACATCATGACCACACACTTCATTAAAAGTGTTTCCCTACAAAACAAAATAAAACAAAACATCTTTTATTTGTTTATAAATATTTATCATATTATAACCTGTGCGCAAGTAATTCCATTGGAACGGCCATAAGTTGAATTAAAAAATAAAATATATTGCTTCGATTTTGGATCACATTCTATTATTGCAGTATCACCAGCGCAGACAATCATTGTAAAATTGTTGTCTTAAAATTAAAATAAAAAAAAAATCAATGCTTTCATTGAATTCATTGAATATGAACAAGAACATAAAGACTACAATTATCTTGTTAAATCAGTTATTGTGCAAATTTACATAATAACTATTAATATGATGTCAGCTCGATGGAATATTTTTCATAATAAAATATGTATACATACTTATAATTTCAACTTTATGCACAATTTTCTTTGATTTTATTCCCATTTTATAAAATTTCAAACGTTCAGGTGATGAATGGTGCATAAAATTTTTTGCATCTAAATCTTGTTTAAATTTTTTTTTCAATTTGTTTAAAACCGGATTATTATGTTTTAAAGTATTATCATAAATATTTTTATTAACATACATAGTATTTGCTGAAAATCGAAATTATCTATGAAAATAACGCACATTAGAATTGTCTTGTTGTACATATGTATAAACATAAACTTGCATAGAATTTTTACCTAATCTTTTCCAAATACTTTTCATACTGTTAGTATCATCATCATTCAGTATCATAATTTCTTTTTGTACATTACTAGTCTCATTGTCTCGATATTCAGTAATAAAATAATTTGATGATTTTTGGTAAATATCATTACTTTCTGATTTATTTACGAAACAAGATTTCTAAAAAATTAATATTTTATCATTATAAATATTTCATAGGAATATGTTTTTTGCAGACATACCGAATTTAAATTATAAATAAATACAATATCAAGAATAAATAATAAAACTATAAGAAAATCTAAAGAGCATTTAACAATCATGGCAATTATCCATAATTTTTCCGCAATCCAAATATTATTTCTTACTTTCCAATTCTTAAATACTACATATAAGTATAAATTATTAAAATAATTGACTTTTTGTATAATAATATTTAAACATACCATGTATAATATACAATGAAGCAAGTAATACAAAAAATGATACAAATATATAAATCCAAAGGATAATATGAAGTACGAGTGGTGTACATACAATAGGTAGTGTTGGTTTTTCTGAAATTATTTATTAAGCATATAAATATGATTTGAAATATTTCTATTTTTCAATGGAAAGCACCATCATAAAAGTATACTATGTAAAATGAATACATCAAATGATCAACGTTTGCTAATTTACCACATCCTGAGTAATAACATAAAATTGAACGCATGCATATTGAAAAATCGACAAGTAGCTGCAACTGAATACCATTTATTTATTCATATATTCATTTAAATATTTCTTTGCATACTTACGCATAAAAATATTGCGATATATAGACCTGTATAACGATATAATGAATTTTGTCCTTTTAATAAATTTGTGCCAAAACCAAATATATTCATATTAAATGTCAAAAAATAGCATTGATTGATATAAACAAATAAAACATGTTACTACGATTCTAAATATCATTTACATATTTATAAATATGTACTATATTTGTTTATTTTTGTTATTATGTAAAAATTTTCTATTCATTAACTACTTAGCAACAATTATTTGAATAAAGTCTATAAAAATAATAAGCAATTGATAATATTGCAAATTTAATACATAAGAATAATTTTGAAACCTTGAATTATAAACTAATATACTTATGTATTTATAATTGTTTATAAATGACCCTGAAATAAAGAAACTTTTTATACATTTTGATATGGGAGATTACAATTATGCTGAATAAATTTATAATCAATTTTTTTTATTATTCATAATTGTTCAATCTATATTAACATAGCTATAATTTTATTATTGTTTCTATATTTTTCAGTGTATACAAAATAAAATAACATTCAATGGTAATATGGTAATAAAATAACTTCAAGTTAAAAAATAATTATCACATATATATGTTCATTAATTAAACTTTGACATATATGCACATTACTCTACATGACGATATTATTTTATAAATTTAATAGATACATTTATTTCACTAATTAGAACTATTTAATAATGAAAATAAGTAAAAACAACAATAAGATATTATACATTATTATGGATGACATTAAACGATAGCTAATTTCATCAGAAATTAATTACAAAAGAGCACAATTCAATATAAAAATATTATTTAGTTTTAAAGATAATTTCAATCAGTTAGAAGGTCGAAAATAAAAAAAAAAGCAAATTTATATGTATCTAAAGAAAAGCCTTTTCTTTTAGAAACAGATAAGATAAATGCAATTGTTTCTTATAAGAATATGCATTTGCACTTTGCATTGTCATAGTATAAAAATATCAAGGAGATTTGACACGTGACTATCTTAAGTAATACAAGTGGACACCTTCTTAACAGCAATTATTTCTCATAAAACTATATCCATAGTCCAAATAGCGATTGTATCTATTTGCCATTATTGTAAATTTGAAATTCATTCAGTGTTATCTTAATTAATTACATAACTACTAGCATGATCAGTTATGCTCAAAAACCAGTATATCCCAGTTTTTCAAATATAAATAAAAATTGATAAAATCATAGTAATTAAGTTTCATTTTGATTATTACATAGTTATTAATAACAATTGAATACCGTTTTCTTATTGATATTCTGGCATACTTTTAAAAAGTAGCTGTAAGAAATTAAAAGACATTTAAATGCTTTTATAGCTTTTTAATATTTAATTATTTCTCATTAATATTAACTTCTACATACTAAAGGTTGTTTTATTAATAATGTAAACAAAAATATTGTGTGCAAATTACATAAATAAAATATCAAATGCAGATTTATTGCAATACAATTGTAATTGATATTTTATTTCTATTACTTTGAGCACATTTAAATATTTTACAATTTTATTAAACTTAAAAAAATTAAATCATACCTACAAATGTACCACTAGTAATAACTTAAGTATATTACAAAATATGCAATAAGTAACTAATAAAAACAAATTTAGAAAAAAATATTTATGAAAGGTCGTAATAAATAAAACAAATATACAGATAAACTTGACAATCTAGCTAGTAACCAACATGTATTCATACGCTATTGTTATTACGCAAACATAATGACGCAAATTAATCTTCTCATCTTAGCACTTTATTTAATTACAATTATTTACTTAAAATATTTTTAAAAAATTGTTAATATTATCCGATTATATAAAAATATATTGAATATATTAATTATGACGTGGAAATGATTTTTCACGTGACAAGAATATATAAACAAAATTTAATTTAAATATTTGTAAATACGTTAATTTTAAACAATACAATGTAAATATAGGTCAATCAGGTAAACTTTTATGATTTTTTTTTTGTATTATAAATTAATATAATGCAAGCAATAAATATAAAATGAAGCATTAAGAAATTTTATCTTTTACGGATTAATTAATGATTAAGATTTAAAATAAATATAGAAATAATAAAACATTAAGCTTTGATATGAAAAGCCTACGTGTTTTTTAATCGAAGGACGTTACACATGGCAACTTAATTAAAATTAATCTATATCAATACATATTTA
>NEEE01002794.1:4956-15563 GCA_002278615.1 Pogonus chalceus
ATAAAAAACTTTTATCGAAACTTTGAGATTAAAAAATTTATAACTTATGAATATGGTACTCAATCAAAAAAAATTTCACGTCATGTCTTAGATATTATTAAAAATATTTAACAAAGTCAATTGAGTACAGTACAGCGTCAGCGTCTTAAAACCAAATATTCATTCTTATTGCTATAACTTTAAAAATAGTTTGAATTTTAAAATGGTTAAACATTCAAAGTATAAACAATATAACTAGCCAAAAAAATCGATTTTTTGAAAATGTCAAGCTGCTGTAAGCCTTTAATTCTTAAAAAATGCATTTGTTACAATTAAAGCATTGCATATAGTCACTAAACCATACATTAAATAAATCATTTAGACTAAGTATTCACAAATTGGTTATTAAAGCACTGTCATTTATTAACAATGACTGGAAAAGAACAAACCGTTTTTTCAAAATTGTACTCTATTCATATTTAATAAAATTTTTGATATTTCATGAATTTATTTGCCATAAAAACGTGAATGAATAAGAAATATACTTTAACTGTTACACTTCTTTATGAATATTTAATATTTATATTTGAAAAACAACAATAATACTGCATGATTTTATTCCAAAAGAACTGTTCACATCAACACATAATAAAAACTGCAATATATTGCAGTAACGCCCTCTGTAAAACAGCCCTTCAGTCTGAAGCACATATATAAAAAAAAAAACAGCCTACAGGAAACAGGGAAAAATAAAAAATATTGCGTGAAGAAATATCTTGTCATAGCATCATATTTTCCGGTAACGTATATCCGTTCCGCTGCGTTGACCTCGACGTCACGACGCTAAATAATGGACGTTGATAAAAATAGTTCAGCGCAAGTTCATTCATAAATTCAGGTTGTAAACATATAACTAACTTTCTCTTTGTTGCTTTGTTCCCTTTCGATAAACTTTTCTTTTATATAGTTTTATAAAGTTTTAAATTGTGATTTTTCGAATAGACAACGACAGGTTTTATTTTCGTTTGTGATCTTTAGTTGTGATTTATTTTGTCTGAAAACTTTCTTTTACATTGATTAAATTTTTTGAATTGTTTTCTTTGAAAATTACGCGTCATTAATGATAAATGATCGTTTAATTTTAAACTTCTTTTCTTTCAAAATAATAATTATTACATTTTGAATATTTCTTATGAAATCTAAGTAAGTTTGTTATTTAAGACAAAAAGGAACATTCCAAATCATATAATTCTTGTTATATTTGTTTTTAACATCTGCTTTGGTTGTTAACCTAAAAAAACTGCAAAGAAAATCAAACTTTAAAACGAAAAACTTTTGTTTTTTGTTCCAAAACTTGCTTTAGCAAAAACTGGTGTTAATACTGTACTCAAATTTCTAGTTAATTTGTTGAACCTTATTTTTTTGACATTTACAGCAAAAATCTAATAAAAAACAGGCGTAAAAGTTTTTATTTTCTCTCACGAGACTTTAAAGAGATTGTATTTATTTATATATGTTTTGTTGCTTGTTTTATCAGTCAATTATTTAAATAAAAGCGTTATTCTTTTATTTTTGTTGCAATGAATGCATTTACTTGCAAAATAAAAATTATTTGATTTCAAATGCATTTTAAGCGTGAAAGAATTTGTTCGCAATTTAGGATAATTACTTTCAAAGAAATAAATGCAAAAAAAAACTATTATGTGTAAGAAGAATAATAGTTATTCTATCATCATTAGGTAGTGCTTTAAACTTTAGAAATTTAAAGCTGATATAGCAGTTGTTTGTTTTATTTCAAATAATAATGTATGAAATGAAGCTGTTTGAAGATATATAACAGACTATAAAGATAAATAAATATAAAACAGATAAAAACGTTTTAACAAAAGAAAAGTCGCCAATAGAGTAACAAAACACGAAAACAAACAGGGAACTGAACTTTAACCAAACAAACTCAAGTTTAACTTCTATCGAATGATATTCTTTCTAGGTTTTTTTACCAAAATAAACTAACTGAAGTATTTAATATTGAAATTCTTAATTAGTATTTCAGATTTTCTACTTTTACTACCCCTTGACAAAATGTTTAGTTTTTATATTTATCTAAAATTCCAAATATAAATATATTTGGTTATTACACTACAATTATTTACTTTACATAAATTTATCTCCAATAATAACTTGTTTTTATTGTTTAAAGATATAAAGTACAAGTAATCCAACATGTCTCGACTTGTCTACAAGTATTATTGACTTTCTCTTAATGTCAGACTGAATTAATAAGATTTGCTCTTAATTTAATTAGTTCTATAAACGCAAAACAGTAAACATAAAATTTTATTCCTGAAGGTCATAAATATAACAATTACGATGTGTTATTTTTAGTTGTCGGGTTTATCTCTTTGGAGTTTCATTTGAAGTGGAATAATATTCTGGAATCCTGGAGATTTAGGGTTTATATTTGGGTTGTCACATTTTAAAAATTTAGGACGTGTTATAAAATANTTTCAAATAATAATGTATGAAATGAAGCTGTTTGAAGATATATAACAGACTATAAAGATAAATAAATATAAAACAGATAAAAACGTTTTAACAAAAGAAAAGTCGCCAATAGAGTAACAAAACACGAAAACAAACAGGGAACTGAACTTTAACCAAACAAACTCAAGTTTAACTTCTATCGAATGATATTCTTTCTAGGTTTTTTTACCAAAATAAACTAACTGAAGTATTTAATATTGAAATTCTTAATTAGTATTTCAGATTTTCTACTTTTACTACCCCTTGACAAAATGTTTAGTTTTTATATTTATCTAAAATTCCAAATATAAATATATTTGGTTATTACACTACAATTATTTACTTTACATAAATTTATCTCCAATAATAACTTGTTTTTATTGTTTAAAGATATAAAGTACAAGTAATCCAACATGTCTCGACTTGTCTACAAGTATTATTGACTTTCTCTTAATGTCAGACTGAATTAATAAGATTTGCTCTTAATTTAATTAGTTCTATAAACGCAAAACAGTAAACATAAAATTTTATTCCTGAAGGTCATAAATATAACAATTACGATGTGTTATTTTTAGTTGTCGGGTTTATCTCTTTGGAGTTTCATTTGAAGTGGAATAATATTCTGGAATCCTGGAGATTTAGGGTTTATATTTGGGTTGTCACATTTTAAAAATTTAGGACGTGTTATAAAATATATTTAAAGTTATTATATGGAAAAATGGTTTTATTATTTATTGTTATTCAGGGAAGGTTTTATTTAGTATGCGCTATTTTTTAATAATTGAAAATTTAATATAAATTATTTATTTTTTAGCGATTTGTAAGAAAACATCTAATTTTCATTGAAATGTTGAGCTTCTGGGGTAAATATTAGATAAAATTATCAAATCAGGCAGGTAGATTTTGAGTTATCTTATATGATAGTTTGAAAAAAGTAGTTTCGAGAAAAACGCAAAAGAAAAAACATTACAGCGTCAGCGTCTTAAAACCAAATATTCATTCTAATTTCTATAACTTCAAAAATAGTTTGAATTTTGAAATGGTTAGACGTTTAAAATATTCTTAAAAGATTAAATAAACAAAAATCGATTTATTTAAAATCTTATGGTAGTGAGATTCCTTCAAAAAGTTTATTTTGCAAATTAAAAACTCAAAAATTGGTAAAGTTTCAGTTTATTCTATTCTTTTATCGGTATTGACAAACCAAAATTTACTATTAACAATTAAAACACATATCATGTTATGAGTAAATTAACTAATTTTTTCTAAACAGCATCCCTACGCCCTACGCCAAGATATTTGAAATTTAAAACTAATAAAGGCGGAATTTCATTACTGCACTCAAACGGTTCCGCTAAAATTCCAATTCAATTTGGTGTTCTGATAGGATTCAACCCCTTTTTACCAACTTTTATTTCTTTCGGTTTTTTATTCTTTGTAACAAAGTAGGTGATAAAACAGTCAAATACGCTAAAACTTACGTATGTTTTTGCTTTTGGAGTTTTATTTTTAAATTTGATTCATTATTAAGTTCGTTGTGTTTAAATATTTATTATATGCTAAGTAATTAATGTTATATTTTAGCATTTAATTTACTTTATTATTAATTAAGAACATTTTCTGCAAAATCAGGAGCGCCTCTGGTCAATTTTTTTCTACTTTTAATATGAAATTTTACATTCGAGTCTAAGAGACATGTATATTTTTATTATCAACGGAAAAACATATTTAAAGGGTGAAATCGTCTCTCAAAATTCATTATTAAAAGAGTTGATTCTTAGGCTTTTATATAATTGCACTTACAATGAAGGTGCAAGAGGTTTCTTGTCGATTTTGTTCTACTAGAAATATGATATTCTACACTCAAATCTAAGACATATATTTTTTTTATTGGTGGAAAAACATATTTAAAAGGTGAAATCATATCTCAAAGTTGATGCTAAAGAGGGGTGGTTCTGAGGTTCTATATACTTGCAGTTGTTAAGAATGTCTGTCTAGAATACAATATTATGGAGAACTTTATGAGGAATACAGTGCTGTAGACCGTTTTTAAATATCTATCGTAGATTTTGAGATATTGGCAAAAGACTGAACATATGCAAAATGTGATTAAACTTTTTCAGGCTTTAGTCTTGCCTTATTTCTTAATACGGAACATTTTTAAGAATGTCTTTATAGAATACATTGTTATAGAGAATTTTGTGAGGAATACAAAGCTGTAGACCGTTTTTTAATATCTATCGTAGATTTCGAGATATTGGCAAGAGACTGAACATATGCAAAATGTGATCAAACTTTAAGGCAATAGTCTTGCCCTTTTACTTAAAACGGAACAATTTTAAGAATGTCTGTATAGAATACATTATTATGGAGAACTTAATGTGGAATACAGTGCTGTAGACCGTTTTTAATGTCTATCGTAGATTTCGAGATATTGGCAAAAGACTGAACATATGCAAAATCTGATCAAACTTTCAGGCTATAGTCTTGCCTTTTTTCTTAAAACGGAACATTTTTAAGAATGTCTGTAAAGAATACATTGTTATAGAGAATTTTATGAGGAATACAAAGCTGTAGACTGTTTTTAAATATCTATCGTAGATTTTGAGATATTGGCAAAAGACTAAACATATGCAAAATGTGATCAAACTTTCAGGCTTATTTCTTAAAACGGACCAATTTTAAGAATGTCTATATAGAATACATTATTATAGAGAATTTTGTGAGAAATAAAGTACTGTAGACCGTTTTTTAATATCTATCGTAGATTTGGAGATATTGGCAAGAGACTGAACATATGCAAAATGTGATCAAACTTTAAGGCAATAGTCTTGCCTTTTTACTTAAAACGGAACTATTTTAAGAATGTCTGTATATAATACATTATTATGGAGAATTTTATGAGGAATACAGTGGGGTAGACCGTTCTTTAATATCTATCGTAGATTTCGACATATGCAAAATGTGATCAAACTTCCAGGCTAAAGTCTATGTCAAATGGGGCTAACGGCATAAAAATTGTCACAAAAAATTATGAAAAATGCCTTTAATGGCATATCTAAGGCGTCATTCAAACAGAAGTTATAAAGGTTGAAAATTATAATGGTAATTTAAATTATTTTATAAAACAATAAGCCATAAGAGGTAAAATAGCCTATACAATCAGGAAAAAATGTATTTTTCAACTAAAATATGATTTCCAACAAATTTTTTCAGTAGAATTCATTTTACAATTAACTTCGAAGGACGATTTCATCCTTTATATTGTTAATAATAGTAAACAATAATAAATTTCGTAATAACCGATCCATCGTTAAAACCAATTTCAACTGTGACAAACATCCACTAAAAAATTTAAATTAATCAATTTAGGTCCAAATATTCTTCAATTTAATAATTAAATCCCTAGAAAATGATACTCAAAATTTATAGTAGCATCTCCTCTGATTTCAATTGTAAAATTTTATTATTTATTTAATTATGGAATATTTTACATTGTAATTGGTTGCTGAGCGCCGAAATTACCGACTGATTTACTAATACCACCGGCAGAAACATTGTTCCCAGCTTCATACTCGTACTTTGCATATTTTACGTACCGAATTTTACCTTGAAAACGCTATAAAGCATTTGATGAATTTAAGCGAATTATATTTTTTAATTGATTCTATTAAATGGAGAATATAAAGTATTTTCTTCGGTAGGAAATGAATAAGTTTTAACCTCAAATATATGTATGTATATTTAATATTGTATAATATATTTATTACAATAAAAGCTGGAAATAATAAGCTGTTTATAAAATACAATACTTTCGAACATAATGTAAGCGGCTTAAGTTTTCCTTTTACAATTTCTCCTCAGCTTTTAGCTTACTTTTCATTCTTTTTAATCAATCAGGTATTGACATAAATTCTTTGTAATAACAAAAACAAAACAAAAAAAAAACGTATTTTTTATTAATAATTCGGAAGACTTTCGTTTTTTAAAATGTTTATTTGGTTTTGTTGGAAATATGTTGAAAGCTTGGAAAGTAAATTGCGTGTTGTAATGAAACTTATAAGCGTAGTTTATAATTAGTTTAAACTTACTTCTTAAATTAGTTTAAGATTCTTGTTGCTTGCTTTAAACAATTAATTTTTATACTTGAAACTAGTATCATAGAGAAGAAAAGGTTTTACAGATAAAAAAGATTAAATATACCTCTATTTTCAAATATTTAGTTATGTATTTATCTATACGATACAAAAATTAATTATATCTGTTTTAAATTTAATAGAAATTATTTGAAAAATGTATATAATAACGTACGTAATGCCAGTACAGTATTAAATATGAGATAAGTATTTCTGCACTAAATAACGTGCGCTTAATAAATACTAAAGTACATGTGCACTTAATAACGTACGCTATAAAATTACGTTGTTTTAAAACCAAAAATAAATTACACATATACAGGGCCGTAAGTAGCTTTTTTTGGGTCCTGGACAAGACTTTCAAATTACTCCACCTCTTTAATAAAAAAAACTCCAGTTCTTTCATTTTTATAAGTTGGGTAACAGTCTTAATAAATAAACACAAAATAATAATTCTTTAAATTATTTCTGCCCGTAATTTTAATTTTATTTTATATTTATAAAAAAAAACAATAAAATTTTTTTTGAGATGCCTTTCTAGGCCTTCTTTTGATCTGGGCCCTGAACAAGTGCCCCTGTTGCCCCTTCCTAGTTACGGCCCTGCACATATACATATATTTAAGTTAAAAATCTAATGTTAAATAAAAAAAAAAAAAATGAGTGCATATGCACTTAGTAACGTACGCTATACAATTACGTTATTTTAAAAAATGAATTAAATGCACATATACAAATTTCTGAATCAAATACTATAATGTCAAATACAAAATATGTAATATAAGTACATATGCACTTAATAACGTACGTTATTTTAAAATATGTACAAGACACACCAATAAAAATATTTTATTTCAGTTTCATAACATTTAATACAATTTATGCATTTTATAATATACGCTATACAATAAAGTAATATTAAATAAGAGCTAAAAAATATAAAATGAGGATATATTTATTTAATAACGTACGCTATTTAATAACATTATTTTAAAAAAGGAATTAAATGCACATATACAAATTTCTGCATTAAATACTATAATGTTAAATACAAAATGTGTGATATAAGTACATATACACCTAATAACGTACGTTATTTTAAAATACACCAATATAAATATTTTATTTTAGTTCCATAATATTTAATACAAAATATGTGAGATAAGTTCATATGCATTTAATAACGTACGCTATACAGCAACGTTATTTTAAAATAAAAACTAAAATATATATAATGAATGCAAATTCACTTAATAACGTACGCTATATGATAAATATTTTAAAGTTGAATACAAAAATAAATGTTTTTATATGTTATTTAAATATATAATAAATTTTTCATGAAATACTTTAAAATTTAATGAAAAATAAAACGTACGGTATATACATATAGGTATGAATATTTAATTATATTTATTTAAGAAAACATTAAATTTCATATATTCAACTTACAACTTACAGCATATTTCCAAAAGTTGTAAATTTAAACTCCAATAAAAATGTTAGCAGTTAAAATTAAATTCGCAATTAGAAAAATTAATTCCATTCAAAAAATTGTCATCAATTTAAAACAAATGACGAACTCATCACGTTAATTGATTTATTAAGCACAAATCTCAATATTTTATATTGGATGATCTTCTCTTGAAGTGAAGTATTTGGCAATTCATTCTGAATTGATATAGCCGATGAAATAATTTATAGGTGTCTCTTAACTGTCACGTGATCGCAAGAAACCTTGAAAGGGATTTTCAGTGTTTCAAGTTTGAGAAAAACCTTTGAAAGGTGGAAAATGATTTATTGTTCTCGCTTGATAGCGCGTGACCAACATGGTAAAATGAAAAGAATATGGTTATAAAAAGTGTCCTTTTATTTTGATTATATACATTACATTTTGAAGTGTTATTTATACTTTTATTTTTATTTAATTATTTAGATTTATTTATAAAAAGAAAATATATACCTAATTTTCTGGAATAATATACAAAAAGTATTATAAATGTTTGTTTCTTTATAAATTAAAGTATATAATATTTCTTTTAATAAGATTATACTTTAAGGTTGATTCTCATAAGCAGGGTTTTTTTATGGGAACAAAATATAATAGTGATCCATTAATATTTTCCCCGTAAAACCTAAAAAGAATTAAAATGATTAGTTAAATACAAAATAAAATCAGATATAAAAAAATACAAATAAACCAAAATGAAAATGCAAAATAAATTTGTAATATAAATAGCAAAATAAAAGCAAAGCAAGCAAATACAGCAATATTCAACTTTATTTTAATATATAATAACAAACTCTGTAATGATATAATCAGGGCCGTAACTAGCTTTTTGTGGGCTCTGAGCAAGACTTTTAAATGGCCCCCTCTCCTTTAATAAAGAAAAGTTCTGAAGTTCCTGTTCTTTCATTTTTTAAAGATTGCTAACAGCCCTTATAAATAAACACAAAATAATTATTCTTTCAATTATTTTTGCTCGTAAATTTAATTTCATTTTATATTTATAATTTTTAGAGGTCTTTCTGGGCCCCCTTCGATCTGGGCACTAGGTTTAAGAACTAATAGTGATATAAATAATTAATATTTAAAAAAATTATTACTCACTTGAAGGCTTAAAATGTCTTAATAATTAGTGAAATAGAAATTACATTTAAAGTTTAAATCTGAATTAAATAAATTCTAAACAAAAATCAGTATATGTTTTGACTTTACTGCAATAAATTTAAATTGTCTACAATTTTATTTACAAGATTTATGTATTAATACTGCCAATTTTTTTGTGGTTATATTGGCAACAATATTATTTTGACAAATAAATCTTTCAGTTTGTTACCCTGCATATTACAAACAAAAGAAAATTATAAAATATATAATTTAATAAGTAAATGATTTACAATGTCTTAAAATATAATTTTTCTCTTCTGACACATTCAGTTAAGCTGTTGCATGATTTATCTTGCCTTGTTTTAAAATTGCAAGAAATTTTTTTCATAAAATAATAATACTTCCAAACTTCAAAAAAACATTTGCAATATATCTCAAAATAAACGTTGTAGCATTTATCGATTTATAAAACATTTTTAAAACTAAATATTTATAAAAGTAAAAGCTAAGTATGTATGTATGTCAAAAAACTTAATCATTTTGATTTAATGATAATATAAATGGTGACAAAGACATATTTTATTTACAAGATAAACATAATAATAAAATATAAGGATTGATTTTCAGAGAAACTTTATTACAAATCAATTTGTTCACACGCCAATATTTCTTGTTTATTACTTCCAAGAGTTCGAAATATCATATAAAGTGTGAATCATATTTTATAACATTAATAGAAATTATACATTTTCACAGATTATTTAATTTTATTTCTTACAGTTCAGTTCATTAATAATATTTTCATAAATTGAAAAACGTAGACTGTTGTTCAATTTTTTATGATTCTAATGAAAATAAACAAATTTAATTGGCATAGGATCACTCCTACGTACTTTTAACCTGATTTATAATTGAATATATATAGTTTTTTATATTATATTTTGTTAGATATTTGATTATTAAATATATTTTAATATAACGCACTCTTTGTGCATATACTCAAAAAAAATGGAGAAGGGATGAAGTGCTTCTAACCTGACTCAGGGGTGGGTTCTCTGCCTGGAGAACTATTTGCTTTAGTTTAGTAATAGAGTTCTTTAAACTAAGGCAAGTGTCAGTTTTAAAAATGTTGGTGTATTACGAGTTAATTATACATTGATTTACTTGTATCATATAGGGTGAGTTGTCTCACTGTTATTCTGCATTTCGGAATTGTTATCTATAGTTCTTTAACTTTAATTAAGGTATAATGTCATCCTATTCTTATTTAATTAAACGGAGTGAGTATCACTCATTATTTAACTGAATTTATTAATTATGGTTACAAAGTAATTTAAGGATATTAATGCATGGTTAATCCT
>NEEE01002794.1:16054-27278 GCA_002278615.1 Pogonus chalceus
ATTTATTTATTTGACTTTAACTGACAGGAATGTTTATATTTATTTCGTTTCTTTAGTCTTAAATATTATAGTTTTAAAATTTATATTTATTTACAACTGTTTTATATAAAATCTTGTGGTTTTAATAAACAATTTACATATACTTTGATTAAATAAATAATAGCTAGTACGTACATTATCCAAAGTAACACATGTACTGCTTAAACAAAAATGGCAGGCTGTCAAAATATAATTGTTGCCAACATCAATTCACCACGTACAAGTTTTGCCAACATATTATATTAAATTAAACTAAATAAAATATATGAATGATAATAATGTTCGAAATTAGAGAAATATAAGTTTCAAAGATAAATTAACTACTGAAATAAATCCGAACTAAACGATATCATAAATTACAAAAGTAATTCAAAGTTCAATGATCCTCATCTCCAGCACTTTGATAATAAATTTCGCTAAAGGACGGCGGTTACATGCATTTTAGTAATTTGAATATCGTTACGAGGTCAAAAGTCAATTTAACTTATGAATTTATGTATAATATCTAACCTATATTTTAAGTACAGCTTTGCTACATTTATTATTTAAAATAAATAACATATTTTAAAGGTTATACTTTGTTAGATAAAATTATTACAGTTCATTGACATTGCTTTTCAAATATATGAAATATTGTTTCGACAAAGGAAAGGGTCGATAAATTATAATCCATGAACAATGGAGTGATTTAGTAACAGAAGAAAAAATTTATGTCAATTTTGATAATCTGAGCTTAGTTTGTGCAAAACATTGATGTAGGCAACGTTTTATGAAAAATAAAAATAATAGAGTTGGATTAAAAGTTTTTATAAACGATTAAATAAAATAAAAGCTATAAAATATTTGATATTTAAAAAAAAAATGCTTTTTAGTTATTTTTGTTTTGTTTATTTATGTAAATAAATTATTTATATGTTTCTTTCTTGATTTAAATATATTAAAAAGTTTTGTAGCAGTTTTATTTAACATACACCCATATTTATTTGATAGTAATTCAAAAATTAAAACTCGAGATTTTAAATTTAAAATAATTAAAATGCCAATATAAGATACAAATAAAAAAATATCTTAAGTCGTTCGAATAGTACTGGTACTTAAATATATTTTATATATTGTTTAAATATTGTCATATTTGAAATATAAAGCATTTTTTATATATTAAACACGATTTTGAAATTAAATAGCCTTTTTGTACTAACAAATCGTTGCTTTTAATTGTTTGAACAAAGGCTTTTTTTACAAATTTAGAATATACTTTTTTAAATTAACAAAAATAAAGAATATTTTAGGAACATTATTAAAATAAATATATTTAATTTTAAGCATTGCTATATAAAATAACAGATATTTGGGCTTTTCGAAAAATCTTGTAATTTAATTTTCACTTGGAATCTCGTTTAAAATAATTTATAATATATAACCACATTGTTTTTTGTTATTTTTGATTCTATTCGTAAATGGATACAATTTTTATTCATTGATATATGATGTCCCAAAAGGGTCAAGAATTAAACGTTCGAAAATCGTCTTTACAAAGAATTATAAGGAAGGATTTGCATCTTAAACTTTACAAAATTCAGCTTGTGCAAGAATTAAAACCAACAGATTATCTTCTGATTGAAATGTCCGAGAGGTTTCCAAACTTCGGAAATACCCCGACCCTTTTGGGACACCCGTATTTACTATAAAAAAATGCAGTAATATTTATATAAATCATAAACATTGTGCACTTCGAAATTGATGGTTGTTTGCACAAGGGGATGATAAAGAGATGATAGAAGTGAAGGAGATGGAAGTCTACTTCTTTGAATAAGAAGCCTTCGAGGGATAGTCGGATTTCATAATAGTAAGATCAAAGCAACGAAAAACAAATTTTACAGTGCGTAAAGTACAATTGTTGCTCTTTGTGATATACCTCCAAATTGCGAGTTTGTATATTTGTGCGTTCGTAAACCGGAGCATTGTTCGCAGGTCGAATCAAAATATGTTCATGAGTCAAATACATATTCATGCGCCTTCGAGGGATATTTGGATTTCATAATAACGTCAAGACATAATAAAATTAAAGCAACGAAAAACAAATTTAACAATGTCTGAAGTACAATTGCTACCAAAGCCTGCAAGTTTCTATATTTATGCATTCGTAAACCGAAGCATTGTTTATGGATCGAATCAAAATATGTTCAGAAATTGTGTCATGAGTAACAACGGACGTTCAAAAGTAGATCAAAGTATCAATATAAAAAGAGAAAAATACAATTTTTTTTTTATATAAGATTCAAAATCTCAGTCCATTTAACCGAGAAAATTTCAAGCGAAAAGCCATTTAATGCATAATGTAAATGTGCATGAAGTCATAATGAACCCGGTAGTACAATATATTAACGTTAATATATACAGTTGTACAAATGACCTGAAGTAAGGTCAGGAAACAATGTAGATAGATAGTTAGAACTGTGGTACATGGGTCATCTATTATCCCAAAAGGTTGATGAAATTGTGGAACGGGTATCAAACCAATTATTTTGTGGTCATAAAATAAATTATCTATGCTTCACTCGTGATTTCTGCACCTACTGCGGAAAATATAGATATTCATTGTTCACAGGAATACACCTGTCATTTAGAATATCATTTGTGAATTTCATACAGTTTGAATAACTCCCGTCAAAGTTTAAGCACGTACTGATATGCGTTGGCGTATTATCATTAAAGCTATATTGTAGGTTTCCGAACTATTACATGAAAGGAAATTTGATTTTTGTCTCTGCATTTTATCTTAACCTTAATGTTATTCGAAATATCTTTAACTTTCAAGCCGGCACGTAGTCATTTGAAACAGCAGCTTAAAGATTTATTGAATATTTAAAGGATTTAGAATACAAATTAATTAAAAATTATTTATTTCTTATCCTAAGACATATTATCTTTAGATTAGTAAACTATTTGTTCAAATCAAAGTTTGATAAGATTAAATAATAAGAAATACAACAGTTTTACCATCTGTCTGTGTTTATCTCTTCATTTTAAGTTTAATTGTACAAAGACATATTATTTTTGGATCAAAATAGTTATTTGTGTATTAAGAGCGCAAAGTGGGACATTGTCGATTGAGAGATTGTTGCCGCGCGACATAGGAGCACGGCATTTTCTCGAAATCGANAATTGTAGTTAAACTGAACACAATTGATTTTTTAATATCTTTTTTTTTATAAATTAAACGAACTTTATTTTAAAATAATAAAAAAATCATTTGTCGTTATTTTCTATTCTTCCTGAGCTATTCAATCTAATCTAAGCATTTTTAATTTCGTTTTTGTAAATGAATGCCCTATTTTATTTTATACTCCTTAGCAGGGCATATTTTGTTTGGTTATGTAATATACTAACAGAGCAATTATATGTCAGATTGACTTGTAAAGGTAAAAAATGTGTAGGTAACGACAGTGGTACTAATTTTTGACTAAACATTTCCATTAAGAATGTAAACAAGTAACATTTTATAAAAATTTGGACAGCGAGCGTTTTTTCTACTTTGTCGTTCTAGAGCGCAAAGCGCCTACTTTGTATAGCGACTGTAGAAAAAAGTTTAAGACGCACTGGTAAGAGTAAAATATAGTAACTGGTATGCATTAATGAACTTATAATAAGCTAATGAACATAAAAAATTCTTATGATAAAAATTAACGACTTTATGACAAAAATATGTTAAGATTCGACCCCATGAGACCACCTAATGGTTAAATTCTCTTAAGAAGTATAAGAATTTAGATAAAACCACAAAAGCTACTTACTCAAGTATAATAATTTTTGAAATTACATTCTATATTTTAAATTAATAGTAATAGCTTAAAATCTCTATTTGCATGTAAGGAATTTAAACCAAATACTCTCAACATAACTTAATAATATATTCTCATTGATATACTCATTGTCAGAAAAAATGAAACTGCGCATAAACCGGTAAATTAATATAATAAACAAGAATTGTATATAACGCTATATATTCAAATATATTTTCTTTATACAATTATATGTAAGTACATATAACGTATATAAATTTAATAAACATGACAGAACGTGTTTAAATTTCAAAGAAAAAAATGAATTAATATCTGGAGCAGAATTGAATCTTCTTTGTATACATATATTAGCTTTTATTACGATATTACTTTTTAAATTATATTCTGGAATATTAGTATTTCTGATTAGTTCTGCGAAATGTGTCAAATAATAAGACTTATTTATAAGATGTAAAGTCTTCAAAATGTAACAGTAACGACTAAGTTACAAAAATTCTTACGCTATTCAAATTTACGGAGAATTAAATGTAAAAACTATATGTTTAGGTTTTTGGACGTATTAATATCCAATAAAACTATATTTATAAAAGTTTTTTAATGTTTAATTATTTTTTTTTAAATTACAAGAAGTGTGACAATGTCACTTAAATTAAAGTTATTTGTTTTATTTTGCATGGCACTCTGTAAACTGTTTAAAGATGAAATTTTTATTTTTCCTATATCTTGTGACAAAATCGTTGTTTATTATTGTTATGGCAGCTCTAAAAACCAGCAATATTCAGGAATTTTTTGAAGTATGAAATAACTATTAAATCATTTAGGGTTGTTTAGTATATTGTTGCACGTATTTTATGAATTTATGAAATAAAAATACCTATTAATATTTGGAGTCTTGGTAGCCTTCGACGTCAGACACCTTCAAAAAAAGGCATCTCCAGGGGTGCCAGTTGTGATCAGTGATCAGAAGTTCGTTTAGTTTTCCTTAAACTATACTAGATTGACTATTGTGAAGCGTAGATTTTTTTTTTATAATTCAAAAAATTGCAAAAATTGCAGTAGGTAGAAAAAAAATGCTATATATTTTTATATAAAAAATCAAAGTATCCTCAAAAAAAGTGGCACTCAGTTTAAAAAATGTGGTTTCGAGAAAAACGCGTTTAAAGTTTTCGGTACTGTAGCTATCGTATTGTACGCTCTCCATAATTCTATTTGAATCTTTGTAATGACTTCGAATATTAATAAACTCTTCAGGGTGGGGTCTTCCCATAAAAAGAACTCTTTACTTTTGAACAAATATTGTTTTTAAATATTTGTTCTTATGTTAATAACTAAAAACAATATGTCATAATGAAAATACTGCCATTAAAGCTATAATTTTTTATAAAAATATTATTCAAAAACGAATAATAAAATGATAAAAATTTCTTAATTAAATCCATGTTAAAAACTCGTCAACGTTATAAAAATATTTCACCCTGCAGGTGAAGCTTAAGAAAGTAAATTCCTCTTAATTATTTAATAAAATAATTTCATAAAAGCTTCAAAAACATTTAAAAAACATTTTCCAACAAGAAAATCTATTTACATACCAGCAAACAACGACAACCGCAAATGACAACGTCTGAAAATGTCATGTATTAAACCCATCTCAAATTTATCTACCACAAACAGAGCATAAACTTACACTGAATTTATGATAAGTCTTTTTGTTTGTTGGGTAAATCTTACAAATTTAAAAACATTCAATGTATTTTTACATTTCAAGGCATTTACTTGTTTTTCTATTTAAGCGATAAGTGAATTAAATTCATAAAAAGACAGTTAGTTTTATTTGAATGCGGTGATTGATTGAGTAGACATGATGGAAATAAAAAGAAAACTGCAGATAAGATTTCAATTTCTTACTATTCCAAGTATATAAATCAATTTTTTCTTTATTTGGAATAATAAGCTTAATGTAAATTTGTTTTTTGAATAGATTAAGATGTCTGCGAATTTATTATCTTGAAGAAAACACTCTATATAAGTATTATTAGAAATTACTTTTGTTTTTTGAGGTTAAATAGTAATTAGATGCGGTAGATAGTATTTATAACGATGAATCGGGTATTACGACCCAATTTATTTGTTTCTTTGGTCTTTAGTTTTAAAAAAAATTGTAGAGAGACATTGTTTAGCGGCTCGCCAGGCAAAAATAAAATAAAATATTATGACAAATTAAATTCAGAAATAATTTGTTTTCAGGAAAACAATATGTACGAAAATAATTTGATATTTCATTCAAATTTGCTAGAAAATAATTTTTCAAAATTAAGAAACTTGGCAAAAGCTATAACTTTGTAATATAGAGTGTCCCAAAAGGGTCAAGAATAAAACATTCGAAAATCGTCTTTACAAAGAATTATAAGGAAGGATTTGCATCCTAAACCTTAAAAAATTCAACGTGTGCAAGAATTCAAACCAACAAGCATCTTTCACGATTTTTTGCAAATTTTCGATTGAAATGTTTGAGAGGTTTCCAAACTTCGGAAATTTCCCGACCCTTTTGGGACACATTGAAGAATGGATTACTTTAGTTCGTATTCTTATATTATTAGAGTTTCATTATAAAATTTTAATAACATTGCTAGTAATTAAACATTTTTTGAATATATTTCGTTTAAAAGTTGCCCATTGTTTTAAAAAGTTTGTCGACCTCTGGTTTATATCATCGATTTTTATTTATTATTTTTTCTATTCATGCTTATTACAAAACTACAGAAGAAATCGTCTATAACGACGAACCGGTTGTTGCAATCTAATTTGCTTTATTTCTTAAGAAGTAGACGATACTATTATTTCGGTTGTTACAAGAAATCGGCTATAACAACATGTTATTTTTTTAATTATCGAGACTATCATTTGATGCTTATTGTAAAATTATAAACGAAATTGCTTATAACGACGAACTAGTTATTACAACCAAATTTGTTTAATTTCTTAAGTAGCAGAAGATACAATTATATCGGTTGTTACGAGAAATCGATTGAAAGAACATGTTATTTTGTTAATTGTTGAAAATATTGTTTAAAGCGAGGAATTTTGTATTAACATGATAAAAATTCTAGCTAGTAATAATCTACAATTTCTTAAATAAAGCCCTACTTTATTTTTTAAAAACTATAAAATTAATGTTAAATTTTTAGCGATACAATTTCTTTACGGGAGCTGGAGCTTTAAAAGCGTAAACTATATAAAGAATATAAAATTTTAAATAAATGAGATTTTGATTTAATTTTTTCAGCACAGATATAATAACTTTAATGACTAAAATGTTTTTTTTTTTATTCCCATTTGAACTTATATTTTTACAATAAACAAATGAAAAAAAAAAAACACATTTAAATTTATTACTTTAAATATCTTTTATAAAATTGACTATATTCCATATTATTTTATATCATGGTTGATTTATTACAAGCTGAAATTTAATTATATTTNTTTAGCCATTTCAAAATCAAAACTATTTTCGAAGTTACAGCATTTAAGACGCTGACGCTGTAATGTTTTTCTTTTGCGTTTTTCCCGAAACTACTTTTTTTGCAAAATCGTATGCAAGATATCTCAAGATTTACTGAGCCAATTTTGTTAAAATTTACAATACATATTCTATATCATAATAACTAAAACCTGAGGTAGGATATTTTTTGATTGGGTGCCATTTGAAACTCAAAATTTTGATGAAAGTTCGAGTTTTTTATTGAAACAGCTATCATTTCTATAAAAAAAATCTAATTTTTTTCTTTTGTTGCGTCTTAGCTATGAATTTTCTAAATTAATTTTTTTCACAATGCCTCACAAAGAAAATAAATACACCATCTGCAAGGTTTTTCAAAAGAGAACCCTACTTATTAGCTCATATCTCCGTCATTTTTAATTTATTTTTTTATTCGTTATTATTTCAAATTATTCATAAAACTATCTTGTAAATGTGTAAAAATAGTATATTGCATCACAAGGGAAGATAAAGGCATATTACATCCCGAAGATTTCTGATGCACGAACGAACGTAGTGAGCGAGGGCAGCAAAAGCTGAAATCTGAAAGCAGAAATCTTCGGGATGTAATATGCTTTTATCTTCCCTTGTGACGCAATATAATATTATATATTTTCTATAACTGCGTCAATTAATATTTAAATATAGTTAAACATTACTTTAAATTATATATTAACAATAAAATAATACGAGAAACATTAATAAATATGATATAAAAAATGATATATCTCTCTTCATCATATTTGAGGTTAAATTGTATTCAGACATTATCTCTATAATACTTCGCAGAGAAAAAAGCGTGTTCATTCTTGTCGGTAACAAATTTTTGTATGAATTCTTGTCTTTTATATAATATAATAAAGTAATACTGAAGATCTTAAGGTTGTGTCTTTTTATATGATATAGAAATACAAAAAAAAATTGACCTCATTTCGAATAAAAAATTATATTAATATATTACCTAAAACGTGACTTTGGATTTTGAAATGGAAGTAACCAGGTGTAAGTATATAAAACGTGATGTTTTATTTTGAAGGGACATATAAACTGGTTCTTTTTTTTTTTTTTTTGTCGGTTTTAATGAATATACATTGCAGTTATTTAACTTAATATGCTTGCGGGAGTTAATGGATTATACGATTAATTGTTGTCATTAATTAGGTAGATGTTTTATCTTTTATAAATTAGTTGCATTTTTTTATAACATATATAAATGTTGTTTATTATTTTATATGTTCAGTTTGGGATATTACAAAATGAAATACTTTCCATAATAATTTCAATTGATCTAATATTAGTTGCATATTTTGATACATATACAGCAAATTTAAATTTTATTACCTTAGGTCCCGGGATTTCGAAGTCTAGACTAGAGACATGCTTATAGAAATCGTATTGTAATAATTTTATTTTCAAAAGGTCATAATTTATAACCTTCCCGGGCACTATGTCATTGAGAGCACCAGAAGATTTTATTGCCAAGAAAATTAATTTGTAATTATTAGATTTATGGCCAATAACTAGATACTAGATAATGATTTTTAATGATGAGTATTATTACTAATTGTAAGCCTATTTTCTAATTATAAGATTTTACTGCCAAAAATGAATCTGTGATTATAAGAATTAAACATACGAACTGCTTAGACTTTAAATAATGTTATAAATGTTAAAATTTAATTTTATGTTTAATTAATGTTGATTTTTACTAAAATTGCTATTTTATTGATACATCTCAGCAAAAATGGACTCGATTCTAATTTTATTTTGAGAGGTCTCGAAGTCCCAGGACTTCCCAAACCATACAAAGAATAGACAGAAACAAATGTTAAAGGCCCGGTTTTCTAAGGGGCACGATCACTTTGAAATAAATATATTAAAAACTACAAGTGTCTTTCTTAATTATCAAGTAACACTTTTTTGTGTTTTAATTTTATGGAAGTATTTTTTAGCTAATTACTTTTAGTCAAGCGGTAAGAAAAAAAGTGTAGAGCCTCAAAATATGGTAGATACATATAAAATTGCAAATTAGAATCTCATCGGACTTTAAAATACTTCCAGTTCATAGATAATTTAATTAAATAAATATCATTTTTTTGATCTCAAATTATTGACGAAAAACTGGACGAAAATTACTTTTGTATGGAATCTTCTGCTTATAAAGCACTAATTGATAAAAATTAATATTTGTACACATATAAAAGCCTAAGCTTTTGTTCTCGTGATATTCCGGACAAACTTAAATTTTGTTATTTAATATTTATCGTTAAAACAACCTTATTTTATTGGAAAATTTAATAAATATGTTATTTAATGCTTGATACACATCTACTGAAACATAATTTCATGGTTCGTACACATATCTTGTTTAAATCTTGAGATATACGTGAAAAAACTGAATCACCAATTATTAGCTAGCACCGTATTTATTAGCTATTAGCTACATAAACATATTCAATTTAAGAAATTATTATATTTAGATACATAAACAGCGTTTATTATCTTCAATACATATTCTTTAAACAGAGATATCATTGGAATAAACAATATTATTTGAATGATTTTATAGCAAATTGCATTATTGAATTAATCTTTAAACAATAACTTTTATTTATTATCAAATTCCGAATTTCTTTGTTAAATAAACTATTAAAATTGACCTTTTAACAATTAAACAATATATTTTTACAAATATAAAACAAAAAAATATAAATTTAATTACAAAATACGAGTCACACTCAAACAAAAATTCTAATCCTTACTTTACGTTTATACTTTTTTTTCGTTTAATTTTATGAGTATTATTCTGTCAAGTAACAAGAAAGTAATTTATTTTTATTAAATTATCACAAATTTATATTTCAACAAAGAAAAATTTTACAGGTTATATTTTTAATAAAAAACAAATATTATTTTTGTATGTTTTATGTTTGCAATTTCATTGTTTTTAATTTACCTTTATTGAAACATTAAATTTAATATTTTTTTAATTTTAATTGCAGATTTTATTATGTTTTATTTATGTATTCGGAAAGTTCTCAGGAATATTTACAAAAAGGTGTTTTTTAAATGAATAATTTATTTAAAACATTTGTTTTTAATTTACGAAACATTTTTATCGTTAATAATAAAAAATATTTGAAAAATAAAGTATCTCAATTGACACGTAATATAATAAATTTGTGAAGATCATCTACCATTTGGTTTTCCCACAATCCTTTTCGTAAAGCTACGCGAATCTTGAAAAACGAGTAAAACGACCAATAAATTCCTGTAATATTGGTTCAGGATTAAACTTGTAACCGTTCGATTTGTGACCATTACTATATTGACCGAACGATTCATTGAACTCGAGATTTTATAAGATTCATGGCATAAAAAGCTTCTTTTCTTTAGAATATTTCATTGTTAACCAGATAACTTTGTTTCTATAAGCATATTTATTTGAAAGCAATATTTTTATTTATTCTTTTAATAAAAGCGGAATATATACTCTTATTTTTATATTTAACGGCCAATGTTAAACTAGAAAAGTAAATAATTACAAAACTTAAGTAAGAAAAAGAATTTGAAAAATGTTATACCTGTCTGTAAGAAGTAGCGGGACATCAAACACTACCGCCCTGAAATGTATCTTTGTTGGTAGCTCTTAAAAAAACTTTTGTGCTACTCATTCATCACTTTGGTCCATATTATATTGTAAGAAAATTGCAAAGAAAGATTTTTTTGAAGAAATCTGTTATTTTACTAGACTTTATATTGAATGTAAATACAAATATATAAATTATTTAATCGTAGCAGAGTTAAATATAATTTATAATTAAATTTAACTATAATAATTATATAT
>NEEE01002785.1:52739-64467 GCA_002278615.1 Pogonus chalceus
AAAATTGCTCAAAATAAGTACAATTCTTTATTCTAAAACTAAAATAATGAATAAGTATACCTTGAAAAATTATAGATTACTATCAAAAAACTAATTTAGTTTTTGTGTAAAAAATTTAGAGAAATTTATTTCGAATGTAATTAACAGTAGAATATTTTTCGATGGTAAGCTTCTAATTGCAGTAACATTTATAACAGCGTTAACCGTTATGTTAATTAAAGATAAACATGGTAAGGCCTGTTAATTTCCATATAAACACATCGTATTTGTATTCCCTAGTAATTAACTAGACATAAATGAAATAAACACGTAATTCCAATCAAAATATAAACTTTTCAGCAAAACATAAATCATAATTCTACTATTCTTTATCATTTTTTCTTATTATTTGTGATAAAAAATGAGCGTTATTATCAAAACAAGAAACTGCATTGAAGTGAGTCATTTTTCTTATATATTATTTATTTCCTAAACTGAAAAAAATCATTTTACTTTCCGTGTTACAAATTGTTCTCTTACGTGAAATGGTCTGAAGAGTAATCAGTTATGTTAAAGGGGCGGATTCGGTTGTAAATTCCAGAGGGCGAGATTTAGTAGCCTGAAGGGACATGGAGAAATAATAATAGGGGTTTGGGACGCGGATAATAGGTCTGTGGTTGGCTAGTCCACATAACTATTACACATTGGTATTTGGCTATTCTCTACTCTTCACTGTTAGATTGTTGAGCTACCTATATTTGGTGAATTCAATTCCCTTAACCTCATTCTGTTTTACACTAATTTACGAATTATTAACAACTTAGTATTTATTTTGAACTTTACAGTTTAATATTTAAATATTTATTGTTTGTATTGTACTATTTCGGATGCTTGATATCTCTTAACATTTACTTCTTTTATAAAACCGAAATACATCGTTAACATGATAAATAACTAACCTTAAAAGATTAAACATTTTAAATGTAATTCTTAAAATCAATCATTATAATCAAAATAGACATATTTTTTTTGTATCGCTTCTTCTTTTCATTTATTTGCTGGTTCTTTTGCAGATCAAGAAGATTATAAATTATTAAAATTAAAATCACACAGTAGGCCAGTAATGAAACTCTCTTTTCTCTCCTTCTTTTATTCGCTTAAACTCTATTCACATAATTTTCTGAAATATTAATTTGAAAGACCTTGAATCAGTTGATTTCAGAATTTGATGCAACCTATTCAAGTCACAGAGATGCTTGCATCAAATTCTTAACTCAATCGTACTACCAGTCGTCTAGAGGTCATTCAAAATAATTTTAAAGTGTCGTACCCTCTATTTGTGTAACAAAATGAAATGTATTTTTATTTACCTCTTTTAAACTGAATTAATATAATAATACTTTTATATACTATTATAAGTATTTAGTCTTAAAAAAAATATTGTATTATATTCAGTTTTTCACATAAAAACAACAGATATTATTTTTGTTAAAATTTTATTTTATGTCATATACATACATTTCTTTTATATAAATATTATGATAGACATACAATAAAATATTTAATATAAAGCATCTTCAATTCAGTTTTATTGTTCCAGATTACAGGAAATAATGCAATATATTATTTGCTTTCATAATATTTTATTTATATTACATCCTGTATAGATACGTTCTGCAAATCTTTATGTTTTATCGAATGGCCTGTAAAAACATGTTCAGCAGTAGGTTTTTTTGTTTTTTTGTTTTTTTTCTTTGTTCTCTATTGCATATTGACTGTTCTGTAATGCTTATCGTTGAAACGTTTGAATGTCCACTGGTTCTTTTGTTGTAGTTTTTGATTTTCTCTGCTACTGTCTCAATTTTAAGATTTTTCTGGATAATAGTACTTGGAACGTAGTAAAGAGCATTCATTATCATGTGTATAGCTTTGAATCTAAAGGGTAGACCTTATAATTTTATAATTTTATTGTTGGTACCTAATGTTTTTCCAATAAAAAAAGAAAATGACATTGAAATAAATTCGGAATTGTAAAAATTTTTTATACAAAAGCCATCAAGATCAGCTAAAAAGTTTTGTAAAGTCAGTGTCCAAAAAATTTGAATAACAATCTATATTTTCCATGACTATGAGTAAATTTTAAAACAAAATTAGAATATGAAAACTGCGTGTAAATGGATTCGCATCAAGCAGTATCAGTCGTTGGCGTTACCAAGTTGCCTGAGCACATTTATTCACAGCGTGTCCCGATTGTTGGAGCCCTCTTTATTGAATTCAACGGAACGGAGTGCCTGCCTCATTTACATGTATCAACCACGCGACGCCCTTCTAAGCTTTACCGAGCACATCTTTCAGTTCTTAGACTATATTCGGTTGCTGATATAACTATCATATTTTTTAACAATTTAAAAATATTCAATTATTTACATATTTAATGCTACATTTAGCAGCTTTATAAGCTAAAATTTGTATCGTTGTTTGTATTTTATATTATAGAAACTTTAATAGTTCAACTAATATTATCAACTTCAAATTCCATTAGTTACCAGCCAAAACAATGTATTTCTTTTGCAGTTAGCAGTCAAAACAGTTTTTTTCAAATTTAAAAACTTACAAAATCTAAAACAACTATAACTTTAGTTGCAGTTCATTTTCAAAATAATTTCCAAATTTTACTTAATAATTAATTTATATAAAATATTTAAAATAGTTTTATATAAACTATGGTTTTATTTTGTATAATTTAGATTGCAACTATTAGGAGCCAAATTGATGGCTTAACAATTAGATACAGTTCAATTTCATAATTATTTTAAAATCTTACTTAGTAAGTAATTAATATTAAATAGTTAAAACAGTTTTTATTGAAACTATGATTCTAGTTTATACATATAATGCTGCAACTAGCAGCCAAAGCAATGATTACTACAGGTTTTTAAATTTAAAAAATCTATTCAAACAAAAATTTACATTTATTTTCAATACAAATTCTTGCGAAATACTTAGTAAAGTATAAACGAAAACTTGTATGATTTAAGCTGCAACTAGCAGCCAAATTGATGGTTTTTATATATTTTTAATTTAAAAAATGTTTTTTAAACTAAGTTCAAATTATTTTTCAACAAAAAAATAAATATCTAATTATTAAAATCTCTTATCTACAACAAAAACAGGCGATAGCTAAATAAACACAGAATTTTTATTATATATTTGATATATAATATATATAAGAATGTTAAATAAGAAAAAAATGAAGATCTGAAAATAGGAGAAATAAAGCACATAATTTTATTGAAATAGTTTTCACAACTCTGAATACTAAATAGTTGAAACTAAATGCATCTTTCCACGTTTCCACGTAAGTTCATAGATTCCATTACCTATTGAAGTCGACGCGCGTCGTTTTCCAACAAAATACAACAAACTAAACCTGCAAACACTTTGGCCACCCCTATTCTTAACCAGCCCTGATACAGAGTTCAAATACTGCAATATTCTGTATACAAGTACAAGTACACAAGAGCAAGAGAAACGAGAACTAACAGACACAGAAGAGAATTGAATTGAGGTCTGGTAAATAATTAACACATAAACATCGGTAATGGTGTCGTTACTATGTAGCAGATTCGAAGAGGGTATCACTAGGTGAATAAATGTGTTTTAAGCGGTTACAATACACCATAAAACGAGGGTACAAGATAAACGCTCTTACAAAATATGTCTTTCATCAATTGAATATTACTCAACATAACGCTCCGCAAAATATTTACTTCTTTTTTGAAGAAAATTCTTATGTGACACCTGAATAAATAAATAAACACCAAGTTATATGGAATATATTCTATATTTAAAATCTAGGCCATGCTTTTTCTATCAAAATAAATACATCAAATAACATTTTGTTTACACAAACATTTATATACGTAATGGAATCAATTTTAACTAATTGCAGACTATAAATAGTTATCTATCTAAATTAAATAAATTAATTAGTTCGTAGTTGAAATTTAAAACGTATTTTTTTATTTTCAAGAACAAAAGAGTATGTAGATTGCAGTTTTGGGGACAAGTCATTATTTTAAATGTATTATTCCATTTCGAAAATGAAAAAAAGGTTACAAATGATTAGTTTAACTTTTCAGCCAGTAATCTTTTAAGTTCCACACAGCTCTTTTATCTAACCGTTTAGTTCAGTCATTATTCGTACAAGTATTAACAGGATATGAATGAAGACAATCCAAAAATTTTGAGCTAACATACTAATAAATTCGAAAGGTATTTAAGAGGGCATTAACTTATTTTTCGATGAAAAAAATCGATTATTTTAAAGGAAACAAAATTTATTGGAGCTTGTAAAAGAATCAGCCATTTTTATGAACATTTAAAAAAAAATCGGGCACTTAAAACTCTGAAATTTCAATATTTTGACCTCAAAGAAGCACAAGTTCCAAAGAATTTTATGTAGATTTTAGTTTTCTCAGCCGATTTTATAACAGATGACCTGTGCGCTCCCGCCCGTGTAGAAATATCTGGCTTGCATGCTCGGACTACCACCCACCTGGAGGATGCTACAGATTTGCCAGGGACTTGAAAAAATGCAGAAAGATTCTCAAAACGTCATTAAATATGATACTGAAAATCCGAAGTTTATACATTTATTCATTTTCCTTTCCTTTAAAAAATAACTTTTTACAATCATTAACAATAAAATGGTTTACAAATTAAACTCCTTATCGCTTAATCTGATACAAATGATTTAATATTAGCAAATCTTTCTGGAGCTCTTTACTATAACCTTTAAATTGGTACTTAAATCGTGAAAGATAAACCTTTATAACAAATACAATTTGTTTAATATTTATAAAACATTTTATTAATAGTTTATGATGTTAAAATATGTCGTCTTTAAGAATATAATAATGAAAACAAAAGGATGAAAATGTAGAACATAGCTTGTAAATTAGTAACTAAGTCAAAAAGTAATTATAATGAAAATTCATTTTAAATGAAAACAGAAGCAGAATTAAAATTACACTATTCGAAATGAGTATCAGATGACAGTAAGTTAGTCAACGTGAAAACATCCGTAGCATACCTACTTTAGTTTTCCACTTTCCGCGAAAAGTTTCTTCGGAAGGATGACATTTGTTTTCGTGCTAACTAGCGTGTCACACAAGTGGTACAGTAATTGGAGTCGACATGGCATATATACTAGTATTGTACAATTGTTCAGATGTACAATAATATTCCTTGCTGTATTCCAATTTAACTTTGCACAATTTCTAACAAGACTAGATATATATTACATCAGTTGTTTCACAACTTTGCCGTATTCTTCTTCTTTTACTGTGAAATTGTTATTTTGCTAAAGAGTATACAGGAGATTAAATGTTTGGACTGATCAACGTACTTTCGTTCAATTTAAAAAATCTGTCTCGAGTAATCTACTTTAGAACTCTTTGGTTAAGCAACTGAATTTATTTTAATTTTATTATTTTTTCTTCTGCAACTTCAAATATACATTTATTTCTTAGTATTTTAATTTCGATTATACATGAATTTATTCAGTTAAATTGTAACTTAGAAGAAAATCGTTTTAAAGAACATAAAAAAAACTTAAATCAATTTGAAATATTTCTTTTTTTAGTAGATACAAGTTCAGATTTTTCTTAGTTTGATTATTTTGAAACATTCATGGTTTTTTGCAATTTTTGGTCCTTATAAAAGGTAATCAGTTCTTTTTCTAACATAAACATTAAGTTATGATAGTTATTTATTCATCTAGGGAGTTAAGTGATGGTTTAATCATTTGAGGGATTAATGCATTTAACTCTTGAGATATATAAAAATGTATTCTCACGACTATCAGTTACAATTTATTTAATTTATTTAAAATTTGATTCCATGTGATTTTCAAACAGAAATCAATAGACTTAAGGCAGTGACCGCAAGCTCACTATAAGAATTTGGTTAGATTTTGTCCCTTTATTTGTTTCATGGGTTTAATAAACAATTTTGAAAACTTATCTTTTTTTCTTTTTTAGAGCGTGATTTCAGTTTATAAAAAAATTATATTCTACTGAGAGGATAAAGCACCTAAAAATTTCCTGGGGAATAAAATGATACTTTTTATATCAAAAACTAAGTATATAAAGTCAGTTTTATACTCAATCGTTAGAAAACGTTATTTCTATAAGTATTTTATATACTTTTAATGTCTTAAAATTAAGAATACTTATTAACGCCAATTGTCTTCCAAAATAATTTATTATAATTATGTATATTATTGAATTCTATCTTGGAAGAAGCTTTGCATCATTTTATAAATCAATTTTTTTTTGTGAAAATGAAGCTAAGTCAATAATTCTACTAATAATTACAATTAAAAGTTTTTTGTCTATAAGCTAAAATTTTATATTTCACTTTTTGAGTTATTAAAAACGATAATTTTGTATAATAATTATTCAATCTATATTTACATGACAATCAACGAATTACGTACAATAAGGCTGTTAAATATTATAGCCATATAAAAACAACAAGTCTCTTTAGTTAAAAATCTCTTCAAAAGGATCAAAGACACCGACGTCAAGTGGTATTTTTTACAGCATTTATGCCACAAATAACTGATGTTTTATAGTAAAGAAAGTGTTTTTAGATTTTTCTTATTTTGCATCATAAATAAAATAACCTATAAAATAGAAATATTTATTTTTATTTTGTGTTATTTATATAGTAAATACTTTGGCTTAATTGTATATATATACACATAAGACATATTTCGTAATAAAATTTGCATATGTCATTGATTAAATAAACAATTAAATTTATATATTTGTTTTTAAATACGAAATATTGTCAGTAAAATTATTATCCAACTTTAAATTGGAAATATATTCATATTTTTATTGTAATTTGAATTTCTACTGAATTTGCATAAAATCAAATCCTATAACAGGCAGGATTTCTCATAGATATAAATATTCATATAGAATTTGTAATTAGTAACTATATAAATTTGCTTACAATTATTGGTGACTAATTAAAATATGACTTTAATTACGAATTACATTTATTTTTGCTTAAACTTATTGCTCAATACATTGCAATTGCAGACATGAATAATAAATTATTATTTCTAATGTTACATTTTGCAATATTGCATTTCAAAGTTAATTTAAAAGTGGAACTTTTAATTGGAAATTGGTTATTTGTATTTTTTGTCTTTTTAACTTATTTGTTTTTGTATTATCGATGATGAAAATTACCGTGATGCTGTTTTTTATTATTAATTAAAATATTTTCAATATGTTTTTGTTTAATTAAGTTTAAAGTAACTTTAGTTTCTTTAATTAAAAATTATATTATATTATTTTTATCGCAAATAAGAAGGCCTTAACTAATAACTCCTTTAAATTTAGTTTTTACATTTGGAGCTATAATATACATATTTTAGTTATATTTAAGTAACAGCAAGCTATAAAGTATGCTGCTTTGGTAGTACCACCAATTTTTCGTTTCAAAGTTTTTAAAAACGATTTGAAAGTATAATTACTGATATTTTAAAACCTATTTTAAATTCTTTCTCTTTTTAACTCATTTATTTTTGTATTATCGATGATAAAAATTACCGTGATGCTGTTTTTTATTATTAATTAAAATATTTTTGATATTTGTTCCTTTTATTAAGTTTATAGTAACTTAAGTTTGTTTAATTAAATATAATACTATATTCTTTTTATCGCAAATAAAAAAGACTAATAAGTAGCTTCTTTTTATTTAGCTTTAACATTTGGAGTTATAAATTATACATTTCAATGTTATATTTAAGGAAAAGCAAGCTATAAAAGATAATTCTTCGGTAGTACCACCAATTTTTTCGTTTCAACGTCGTTTAAAACGATTTGAATGTATAAAATTATATTAAATAATTAACCGCAATTTTTTGTTTTTTCTCTTTTAGAGCAAGCTTAGTATTAGTACTACCAATTTGTTATTCAAGGACATTAAAACTGATTTATTGCTATTGTAAAAACAAGGATTTTTATAAAACAATTTATTTAATAGATATGAAAAGTATAATAACTGTTAATGATAATTTTACTAATTTCAATAGATTTTTCTGCTTAAAACTTTTAGTTTTGATAGTCCAATATCTTTGTTTTACTCGCTCTTAATAAACATTTAAAACATTTGAATCAGTATTTTAAATAGTTTTTTAGCTTGTTTATCTTGAAAGTTTACATGTATTAACAAGTTTCAACACTTTTACAGACCAAATATGTTTAAAAGAATTTGAAAAGATCCAAAAATGCTGTGTTCTTAAACTCACAATGTTTGTATGTTGTGCTATAGAGAATTTCTCTGAACAACTCATGCGTAAATACCATTCAAAGTCTTTCAGACTTATGCTACCTGTTCGGACTTCAACAATTACACCTTATTGACAAAATCTTGTACAGTCTTGAGAAATTCTAGGTTAAAGCAACATATAATTTATATAGCTTGCTAATTAGTGAGTGAACCATTAATTTCTATGATTCAAATGCAGATAATTAAACACGTTAATTAATGTCTTTACACGCAATTTAATAACCTTCAAAGATTATTAACATTATCTTACTAGTCACAATGTAGTAATTTTATATTTTATTTTTCTCCGTAGAATTTCCAAAATACCCGAATGGAATATTCCAGTAAATACGGATGCCTCTTCAGTATAATTCGAAAATAATTACGTTAGAACGAAATTTAGTAAATTTTTCGTCCGGGTTTTTAAAAAATATGAGCTTAATTTTGAGTCGGACTGTTAAATTGCTATAAAGTAAATGTCAAAAGACAAGAGTGCTTATTTCACTTTAATGGAAATTTACACTGAACAGCAGCATATAACAATGTACTTCTTTACTTACGTTTTTATTTGTTTCTGCGCTATAAAAGACATTCGCTAAATTTAAAGCAAACTTTTAAAAGAATGTAACTATTTTGTTGAAGTTTACTGTTAAGTGTTAATAAAATATTTAAAATTTTTATGTTATTGATTTATCTAATTTTTATTTTTCTTTCTGTTATAGGTGAGTACCAGCAATTATATCGTTTGATAATCTATTTCTGGAATCAATCATTTGGTAAGATTTTAAAATCAAATCTTAATATAAAACACAAATATAAATCCTGAAGTATTCAAGTGTTTAAGAATAATACTAAATGCAAATAATTTTATTAAAAAATTTCTTCACTCAAAAGTAAATGACTGTGTTTTTAAACTAATTTATAGATATATTAATTTTCATATTGGATAATTAATGTTAAATATCTTTTTTTAATCGGATTCGCTTAGAGAATATAGTTAGAAAAAATATTTAAAAGTAAAAATAGTAATTAAAAAAATCATTGCTCTTCTATAAGTATCTTTTTTTGTTTTTATATATTTAAAAATGTTAATAATTTAAAGCTTATTTAAAAAAGCAATATTTGTAAATTTATTTAAATTATTTAATTATAAATTTATTTTGAATTTGAACAATATTTTATGTAGGATTTCAGTATGTGAAATACTAAACGAATTACTTTTTGGTGGTTAAGAAGTATTTTTAATTTTATCGTTTTAGCTAACTTGCGTATTTATGATATATTATTTAATTTGTTTTATATATAATCTAGTGAGCAATGTTTGAAGTTTTTTTTTTATTATAACCCTAAATAATGTTACTTAATTTAGATATAAAAAAATGAGCAATACTTTTACTAAACAGCTATTACTTGCATATTTATAATATATTGCTTCATTTGTTTTTTATGTATATTATGTAGAATCTAGTAAGCAACGTTTTGATGTTCATTTGTTTTCACTAGATTACTTAAATAAGCAATATTTCTACTAAACACGTATTAATTGCGTATTTATGATACATTTCTTCGTTAGTTTTGTATACAATCTAATAAGTTAGCAACGTTTTGATGTTCATTTGTTTTAACTAAAAACAAATTTAGATTTCTAAAATATACAAAAACAAAAATATAACCTGTACTAAACATATCTACATTCAAACAACGAAAAAAACATGTGAATTTCCCACACAAATGCCTATTGTATATAACACAAAGCGGCAAATACACCTGCTTTTCTACACAAACGAATAAACGTCAGGAGCCATATTACTGCAAAACGCAAATTTATGTTGTTCGAACTCCTAATGCAATATACACAAAAGTTACAGGTAACTGAATAGAGGAAATCAATGTATATATGAACATTTTGCAATGTGCATATGTCAAAGCTGTAATCTGTTACAAGCCAGGTATATAGGTAATATGTTACCTAGATTAAAGTCAACATATCGTTAGCGAAACACGGGGATAAAGTTTTTTCTATTTATTTTATTTCATTAAAATCTAATGCATGACTTCCTACTCATATTTTAGTGATTTAAATTTGATATGATTATACTTACAGGTGTTTGATTTAAATTTAGTTAAAAGCTTTTTGGGATATTTTTATTGTTCTAATTTGCTTTCAGTTTTTTTTATTTTTATTGCATGTGGAATGCTTTTATTTCTGGATACATTCGAATATGAGTTCACATGAAAATTATTTTAATGTTGATTCGTTTGGAAATTTAGACAAAATATTTTATGCATTCGAATCTGTTTTTTTTTTTTGTATAATTTAACAAAATCTTTTAAAGGAGAAATAAACTTAAAATATATAAAGTGTTCAGTGTAAAAATGCAATGGCTGGGGTTGGTCGATCAATAAGAAATTATTTATTTGAACAATAAAAAAAACAATTGTATACATAGTTCGATAATTTATTATTAAAGTTTGAATATAATAGATGGTAGAAAAAAAAAATGTTATATAACAATAAATGTGATATACAATAATTTGAATATATAAAAATAGATGAACCCTCGAATTCCAATCAAATTTTGATGTGTGTGGTTTTCACATGAAAACCTCTGAATTGTAACCGAAACCTTATTGCTTCCGACATAATCCTCATAACGTATTCAGCATCACCATCTGAAATGCTACGATTCGATTCGATACGATAGAAAGGAAGGACTACGATCAGATTTCGATTTTCTCGATGACAAATTAAATTGACAGATGGCGACGTAATTTACCTGCACGCATACAAGTCACGTGACGCACGATGCGGCACATCATTGGGTAGTTTGCCATCGTACACGTACAAGATGTGAAACCATCCATTTTTCAGATAGATCGTCGTTGAGATATCATTTCGAATTTGCGATCTGACTTCTTCATTTTTATGCTTTCTGCTTGTAACGCTCCTATGATTAAGTTATACATCAACGGATCATCTCTTATCACTTTTACTTTTTTTATTATTTCAACCCTTAAAATTATTTACCAGTTAAACTATCTATACAGAATTAATAATTATTTATTTACTACTATGAAAACTGGTTACTAAGTCTTATTGTCAGATTAAGATAAAAATATATGCTTATGAATAGTTTTATTGATCAAGATTCAAATTGCTACGTGAAGAAATGTTTTTTATTCTTGTTTAATAACAATATTACCGTACTTCAGGGGTCATCTACATATTTAAGACAGTTGGCCACTTTTAACAGAAATATATTTAAAAGGGCCGCATATTCCAAAAAGAAACATTATTTAGTAGCAATTTTGTTAAAAATTTTAAAATAAGACTTTAATAATATAATAAATTAAATAAATATAACATACTACGAATAAAAATAACTCATTTTATTGC
>NEEE01002788.1:19391-34140 GCA_002278615.1 Pogonus chalceus
AATGATATATTTACCTGTATGGTCTAAACGTCGTCGGAATAAATACTGACCAATTAAACCAGATTCACCCTTTCTTTGTCTTAACAAAACACAACTAGCATCAACAGTAGCCGCTAATGATTGTAGCGTAGCTACAGCAGCTTCATACTCATCATCCGTTAATCCACCATCTCCGCCATCAACAGCAGTTCCAATCTAAACGAAAATTGCATCATTTTACAAATGTTTACATATTACATCGTAAACTAACCTCAATAATTGTTTCACCGCGTCCTTCCAACAATAGTTCCTTAATTCTTTTTAATAATAACTCGTATTGTTCTTCGGTAGGACTTACATAAACTAATTTACCTCGGATACTACTGTATTCGCTTTGCGAATCATCCTGCTTATCATCTATCTTAGGGGCTGTATCCATTTTTGACGTTTCTATTTATTTATAACTATTTTTTATTTATTAATAATCGCTTTTTTTTAACACTGCGCAGTATTTATTTAAATGTCCAAAATTTAAATCCTCGGTAATGTAAATTTAAAATTATTGTTGATATTGTCATAACTGGATACAATTGTGCAATTATTCGAAAAATTGCTAAATCAGTAACAATTTATTTAAAAAATACTGTCGAACTGAAATGATAAAAAATAATTCATTAAATTACAAACAAAGAAAACTATTTTTAATTATTGTTAAATAAATGATATTTCATTTATTGTACATATGTTTATTTATAAATTTGATAAAGGTGACCGTAAAATTATTGACAATCTGTCAAACGTAACTGAATACAATTTATCTATTGAAATAATTTAATTTTATACTTATTTTGTAGTTTTTTGTTTAAAATATGTTGTAAATTTCTAAAATGTTGTCCAACTCACCTGAAATAATGCTGACAATTGCTTTCATGCGATATTACACAAATTGAACCAACTCAACAACGATAAAGATAGACAATATATAAATACTTATAATTCCATCTCTTTTCTTATATATGCAACGTAACCCTACTCTATTGTATATATAGTTGCAGGAAATAAGGAAAACAATTTAAAATATAAGGAAATTTTTATTATAAAATTAATATAATACATTTATTAATTAATCATCTTGTTTCCAACCGTCTTCTTCGCTTAGGAAGCGTCGTTTATAAGTTGTATTCATGTACGGCCGCAACGCCCATTCAGTATCCGCGGTATCTGCTGTATCTAAGGTTCCTAATTTAATTTGATATAATCTTAATTGAAATCTTGGTCCAACTTCTGTTAATTCGATCTGAAATATTCAAATTTATCAATTCATATAATATATCCTATAATATTTATATCTGTATTAATTTTTTTTAACAATAATTCTAACTAACCATTTTAATAAAAATTATAGATCAAAGGGAAAATTCATTTTTAAATGAAATTAAATTGCAACAAGATATTATTTTAAATAATAAATATAATTACCTGTTTTTCGACTAATTTATAAGTATGATGTCTAAAACTAATATAATCATCATGATTCGCAAAAGTCATAACTCGCTTGGAATCTTCTTTCGGAACAGGAAATAAATATTTCAAAATAGACATTGTACGTTCTCCTAATTTCGTTTTAAAGTTATGAAACACTAAATGCGGGTACTGCTCTGACATCGTCCCAATCTCAGGGATATCATGTCTCATTACAACATCAGAAATGTTAAAATACGCTGTAGGGCCGTAGGGTAAATGGCAAATAATTAAACCATCTGGAACACCGCGGCGTTCATGAACAACTATAAAATCTGTAACATCATTCGCCCTACACGCGTGTATTAATTGTTTCATTTCGTAATTACCACGATTCATTCGTTGGGAGTTTGGAAAAATTAAGCGTAATTCTTTCACAAACATTTTTAACCGTGAACTAGGATCTCGAGATGTTGTTATAACAATTTTAGGGTTTTCAACTCCCGCGTAGCGGTATTCATCATCCTGTGAATCAGCTAACGTTCCACCACTTTCACCTCCGATTAAAGTTGCAGCTTGAGGACCAGCATCTTCCCATTCTAACTTCTTTTGATAATGTAACGCCTTTTTTTGTAAATCTCCATGAATTGGAATATTTTCATCTAAACTTCGTTTGATTCGATCTTTTTTATCTTGGATTGTTTTTTGACGGTCTTCGACACTTTTGCGGTATAAGTATTCACGGCGTAATCTGGCTTGTCTTCGTAACATTTTTATTTTCAAATTAACAACATGTTATTTTCAATTAAATGTTTGGTTATATTTTGTGTCATAAACACGTGTAAATGTCAATTTTAGCAATGTTACCAATTGCATGTTNGATAATTTATTTAAAATGAAAATATAACACCATAAATACATCTGATAAAACAATAATAATATGTAAAAGTAATGTATAAAATATTTAATATAAATATATAAATAAAACTATTTTTTCTCAACACAACTATGTTTATAAGTAATATGCGTCTTCAAACTCGAAGCTTGGGTAAACTTCTTCCCGCATATTTCACAAGAATAGGGCCTTATCCCAGTATGTACCAATAAATGCTGTTCCAAATTCGCTTTGTAATTAAAGCTTTTATTACAAATTTCGCAGGTAAATGGTTTCACAAGGGAATGAATCGCAGAATGTTGCTTAACATGCCCTTTACTTTTAAATTTCTTATCACAAAACTCACAATCATACAATTTCAAATTGTTATGTGTCCACTTGTGATTGTGCAATAATATTTTATTTTCAAACTTTTGGTGGCAAGTTAAACATTCGAAATTTTTACCTTCAGTATGAACAACATCTATATGCCGTTTTAAATTTTTCTTTAACGTAAAAAATTTCTTACATTCAGCGCATTCAAATGCTTTTTCTTTCGTATGAGTAACTGCATGATGTTCCTTTTGAGTTTTTGTGCGGAATTTTTTTTCGCAATAATCACAATTAAAGGGTTTAACTCCAGTGTGGAGTAATAAATGGCGTTTTAACGAAGCATTGCACGTAAAAATTTTATTACATATTTCGCATTTATGCGGACTGTACCCTGTATGTTTAGTCATATGATTCTGCCATAAAGATTTTTGCGCGAAACGTTTATTGCAAATATCACAAGCGAAGTTTTTTTCTATTTCTTTTTTACCTGCTGACGACGAATCTTGGGAGTCTATGGAATTATCGTTTTCATTTGTTGCTACTTCATTTGTTATTTCATTGACGTCTGTCAACGGATCAGCTGTTTCTTTAGTAGATGAATCATTAGAGTTTTCACTTTTTAATAAAAAATGTTCAAAAGTTATATTATTTTCGAAATCTAAATTATCTTGAAATTCTGATGATGGTTTTAAATGTATTAAATCTTCGTAACGTTGATTATTTTGTAAACATAACTTTTTAAAATCAAATGCAATGTTTAATATACTGTAACATTTAGGACATATTTGTTTAGGTATTGTTTCAATTAATTTCTGGAAAAATCCAAGTTTTTATTAATTTTTCTTATTGGAATCTGTTTATATGATACTTACAGATTCAAATATACAATATTCTAATTTTTCTTTTATTGATATATTTGTAGAATCTGTATTATTTACATTCTGGAGTTCGTCGTTTTGTGATAAACATATGAAACAAAGTGATAATAAACTGTCCATTTTTTTAAAAGTTAGTTTTCTTTAATAATTAGGCCACTTTCTTCAGTTTTGTTGTTGACATTTGTGTGTTTTTTTGTTTAATACATATATTATTAAACGTCATCATAATTTGTTTATTGGTAGCACTTGTTACACTCTAGATCTAACCAAACTATTATAAATTAATTTATAAATTTTTTAAATTAAAAAAAAAAAACCTTATTTTGTAAGGAATTTATTGTCTAAGGTTACAAATACATATAAATATGAAATATTATTAGAAATATATGATTAAAAATTAATATTTGCAATTAAGCAAGTAAATAATATGAATAAATTTAAATAAATAATTTTTTTACGTAAAAACTTATGCTTTTATGATTATAACTTAAATTTCAAAAAATTCATATTTAATATATTCTTCATTTAATACATATTAAAAATTCAAACTATTTACTTATAAACAATATATACAAAAATTTAATAGTTAATAAGTTACTTTTAAATCGATTAATTGTTTATAACACAGAGCATAATATTTTTGTTGATTGGCTACACTGTTATTTCTAGTTTAATACATATTTCGAAGTAGAAGCATGTATTAATCTTAGATTTGTTATTGTTTATTATTTATAAACTTAAATATCTTATAAACAATAATGTATTGTTTTTCAAAATCACTTTGTTTCCTTTGTTTAAACTATTACCCAGCTGAAAATCTTTTAAATATACACAAATCAAAGTCAGACGAATCAAGAATTAAAGAAATTTTAATAAACACCTGTTTATTAGATTCCGTACGTATTACCAAAAATTTAAATTAACTTATAAATAATGAAAAACATTTTTTAGAGTATCAGCGATGAAATAAAACAAATATGTAAACAATGTTCAGATACATTACAAAGTTTTTACAATTATAAAAAGTTATGGAACGAAAATATACAAATATTAAAAGGTTATATAAAAAAAATGAAATCAAACATGACGGTAGCCTCGCAATTAGATTTAGAAATATCATTATTAGATTTAAAATATATTAAACATGAGACACCTGATGATTCAGTTGAAATAAAAATCGAAATAACTGAAGAATTCCCGGAATGTTTAGAAAACGATTTTAAAATCGAAGGAGAGGATTATTCAGAAGTTACATCAGCAATCATAAACGATAACCCTAGTTCTAGTAATCATTTTCAAGTAGCACATAATTTTGTGTGTGACAAGTGTAGTAAATCATTTCGAAATTTAAATACTTTTAAACATCATTTATTTTTATACGATGTTCTTGATGTATATAACAGCGAAGATATTCCACGTAAAATTAGTTATTTCTGTCGAAGTTGCCTTCTAGAAATTGATAATATTAAAGATACGAAAAACCATATTTTATCGCATACTTTAGATGTATTAATAAAATGTAATAACTGCGCTAGAGAATATACTTGCCACGAAATGTTTAAAGAACATTTAAACAAATGTACGCAATTATATTTATGCAATACTTGTACAAAAAGATGTAAAACCTTAATTGAATTAAAAGAACATTCAGATAAAGAACATAAAAACGATGACTTTCAAATGAAAAACACTGGAAACGAAGGAATTAAATCAAATACATGTTTTATTTGTAATATAACGTTACAAAGTAGCGAGGAATTAAACTCGCATTTAGAAGAAGAACATTTAAATTTACATATTAAAGTAAAAAGTACTTATTGGTATATGTGCCCGAAGTGTTTAAAATTATTCTTAACGAAACAAGAATTAAATCATCATATGATTACATGTCAAAGTGTTAAATGCCATTTTTGTAAAGTTATTAAAAAAACTGAAGAATCTTTTATTCATCACGTCCATGATGTACATTTGAGTTTTTTGAAAAGAAATGTCTTATATAAATGTCCGAAATGTTTTTTAACATATTTAAGTATTATTAAATTTAACGAACATTGTATGCAATGTGACGTTGGACCAGATTTATATGATAAAATTGAATGTTTACCACAACCGGGCGATCCAATTTGTTATTTTTGCGAAAGAAATTTTCCTAATCTTATGGTTTTACGAAAACATTTATTCGATTCACATTTTCCTAATTTAGAAATTAATGAAAACGATTATATAGTATGCGGATGTTATGAAACGTTTCATTTATATTCCGATTATACCACGCATAAAGGTAAATGCCCGAAAAGTTCAAGTTTACCCCCGGTTAGCGATAAATGTATTTGTAATTTATGTAATAAATATTTATATACACTGGAAAGTCTAGCGTTGCATTTATACACTAAGTGCGCTCTTAAATTCCCGTATATTTGTAAACAATGTAGTAGGACTTTTAATAATCCAATGTTGTTAAATACGCATATGGGCTCACATGAAATGGTATGTGATAATTGTAAGAAATTATTTAGTTCATTAAAAGCGTTAAATAATCATTTTATGTTTAATTTTCAATGTCAGCAGTTATTTTTGAAATAAAATAGTTGAATTTATATTTTAAATTAGTTATGTATTATTAATAAATTTATAATTGTTTAAAGTATTATTGTAGTTAATAATTTTACGATCTTATGATCAATTTTTTAACAATTAAACAAAATTTAACTAAAAAAATATGTTTTTATAATTGTTTAAACCCTTATTAAATAAATAGTGATTTTATTAACTTGACTAATTACATTTTTTAGTTTTATTGCTCTTTGTTTAGAACTACTAAAGTTTTTTTTTTTTTTTGAATTTCTGTTTATGTATTACATTGTAGACCGGCTTTTATTGATAAGATTTCCAATTTCTGAATATGATTTACCTTTTTACAGTGAAATAAAAACTAAAAATATAGATTTTGATAATTACTATGTATTTAAAGCGTAATAAAAGTTTCAAAAACGTTTAAATACTATATTAAATTAAGTTTATTTGTTTTTAAAGTGAAAAATATTTAAATTTTATTCGTCTTTAGATGTTATTATTAATTTACTTTGTATTTGATATAATAAAAGATCAAAAAATATTAAATTTAAATAAAAAACTCAATTAACTGTGAACGTACTTATGCTGTATGAGTTTTATTTTGTCTGTTTTTATTTAATATTAGACATAATTCAAATTTCAAGTGCAAGCACATTAATATATTACATCTATCCTTCAAAGAATAGATAAATAGAAAAAATATTAGAAATATAAATACCATTTTTGCTTCATGTTATAAACTTGTAACTTTTAAATCTTCTAAGAAAATATATTAACTTCTAAAAGAACAATTGTATTTAAAAATAAAACACAGAAATATTTTTTAATAAAGAATTATTTACCAGAATTTAGAATTCATATAATGAATACATTAGCAATTGAAAAATGTACATAGTATTTTTTTTTACAACAGCTTAATTGAATAATCACAGCAAAATAAATACATAATTATAACCTTAAAATTTATTTCGTATTAAATATTAAAATTTCGAAACATATTACAAAAGGAAACTTATTTTATTAATTAATATCAAATAACTTATACACTAATTTATTAAAATATATATTTTTGTCGTTAAAACGTAAATTTATAATGGAATCATATTTTGCAATATGTTTCAGTTATTTAAAATAAAAATAAAAAAATAACAAATTTATCAAATTTTATTATCGATTACTTAATATTCATTGGTAGTTTAAACAATTTTTTTATTATAAATATTATTTTAGATCTTTTGAGGAATTCGATAAATATGTAGTAATGAGTATGAATGAATTTTATTTATTAAATAACTTAAAAAAGATTTCAATGGGTATTTTTTTTTTTTTATAATGAACTAATTTAAAATATTTTTTAGAAATAATACCCAAAAAATAAAAAATAAATTTAAAATAAACAACAATTAAAAAATAATTTACATCTAAAAACAATTTAAACTTGTTAAAATAAGTATTATGAGTTGATACTTATCCAATAGTACTCCAAAAATCGATATCCGTAAATGTATCATCATCATCGCTATATATGTATTCACTATCAACGTATAAACCTACAATTTAATTCATATTTTAATTATTTTATTTTAATATTATTTGGATTTGTTTCGACTTACATCTGACATTTTTATCCAATGAAATTTGAATATAATTATCTGTATCCCTGAGAAACTGTAGTGATTTATCTGAAATACAACGAAATTTAGTGTTTCCTACAAAACTCCATATATTTTCCAGAAATTCACAAGAAATTATAATTTACAAAACCAAAAATGAATGCAATATTTACCTATATCGTGCGTCATATGACGCACTTTCTTACAATGCACTTCGGGTATATTATCCAAAACCAGTCCTTGTAAATAAACATTTCTATGCCGCGAAACAACTAATTTTGGCGCAGCAGCTGTACCATCAGGCTCAATAATCCGATATGAATCTGTACACATATTCCATACAAATAAACAACTAGCAATATACGCTTGAGAAACTTCCATTGTATTCTGTTGTTCTTTTATTGCACCGATTTTTATTTCAGCTGTACATATTATATCTCCACTTAATGGACAAATCTACAAAAAATTAATACAAATATGTCAATATATTATGTCAAAATATATTTGTATATATATTTACATGTTGTATTTTAATATCATAATCTTCGCAATGTGTAAATTTTAAACGATTTTCCGCGCACAATTTTTCAGCTCTTCTTTGACAAAATTGCTCGGAATCGAAAGTTTTTTGAGTTATTTTTATGTGTGGACCGATTAATTCGTCGTTAACACGAGATGGTACCATGTCTATTTGACTATTATTTGCTGTATGTACTAATATTGGGAGATCAATGCATAAATATTCATCTAAATCAAAATGAAAATTTAGAATAATTATATTAAATATGGTAAAGAATTTAATAATTACCTCGACTTTGAACATCGGAAATAAGCGAAGCACTTTCAAAATCTAAATTACAATAACGTTTAACAACTTTACGAATCCATCTGGGTTTTTCTTCAATTTTTTTACCATCAACAATTAAAAGTCCAGAATTACAAAGACTTCTAGTTTCACAAAAGTCCATTAAATTTTTTGAGGTAGGCACATTATTAATTTGTCTCAAAACCAATTTTGAATCATTATCAGAACAATCACTATCAATATGGCTTGGACTATAAACATTAAATTTCCTCGCGGATTCTCTAGGACTAATCGGAGATCTGCAGCTCCCTGGAGATAATCGCAAAGACGGGCAATATATATTTCTAGGGCTACTAGGGCTTTGAACAGTTCGATTTCCAGGTGATAACATCGGCGAACGTGGTGAACGTATCCCTTGCGAACGAGGACTCACAAAATAATCCGGTGAACGTAATAACCGATTCTGACTTCGTAATAAAAAACGTCGTTCTTGTCGTAACAATTGAAACGGAATTATATTTTCACTATTATCTTCGGAGAATTCATATTTTTTATCGGCAAGTCGTTTTTTCCTGAAACTACTTAATTTCTCACATTTTTCGTTGTCTTCTGTAAACTCGTACGCCTTTTCAGCGATATTTTTATCAATTTTTGGTTTTTCCTGTTTCGAGGATGTTGTTATTTGAGGTTTTTGATTTGAACTATGCGCTAGAAAACTATCTCTATTAAATACTTTAAATTTACTGTCATTATGCGTGTTAAAATAACTTTTTCCGGTTACATTTAACGGTTCACAACTAATATTTAACTCATGAAATGGTTTTGAACATTCGCTGCCCTCTAAATCGTATTCACTGAAATCTTGTATGATTGCTTCGACGATATTTGGTTTTGTTGTTGGGAAATCAAGTTCACTAGGGGTTTCACTAATTTCACTAACACTATCACTAAAGCATTGATTGTTGAATGGAAGTCCTGGTTTTAGTTCTTCGGTTTTTTCTATTGTTAATGGGAATGATGATGTTGATGGGGGTTGGGGTATTTCGTAAGCCACATTTATTATATGTAAATAATGGCCGGTGTTTATAACAATATGATCGGGAAAGGCGAGATGTATTTCAGGTTTTACTATTGGGTATGGCGTGGTTATGCTAAACATTATATCTATGGTTATTGAGTGTTTCAGGCATGGAAGTTGTTCGGCTAAATCTGTATCTGAAACATAATATAACATTATATTTACTTAGAATACTTAAATATATTTTTTTACTTATAATAATAAGTTTTTCGCAGATTTCTCGAATTATAAGCCAGACATTAAAAAGCTTTTTTTATCGATTTAANCATTAAAAAGCTTTTTTAACGATTTAAGACTTGCAAGTGTATATATTTTCCCGATTTAGAATATTTTAGCTTCGCGAATTTTTGGGCTCCTAAGTATGGTAGATATTTAAACGCAATTTTAACAGCAAATTTAATAGGATGCTGCTCACAGATTAATATAGTAGCAATTTAAAAAAAAAAAAATGTAGAAAATGTAGTTTTTTGCGAATTTTTTAACATTTGCGCTTGAATATGAATTTCTCGGAATCGAAGTTAGATATTTAAACGAGACTTATTTTAATACATTTTTTATTGATTTATGTATAATTAATTATATGCACAATTTGGTATATTTTAAGAAAATGAATAAGACAATACATATGCACATCAGCTATTTTTTTCGATTGAGTTACTTGCAAATTTTGCAACATAAAAGTTAAATATTAAAACATTTTAGTTCTCTACTAATTGCTCCAGATTTAATCAAAATATTAACTGTGCATATATTATAATATTTTCTTTCATTTAATGTAAGAAATAGTTGCTTCTAAGAAAAATATAAGGGAGAGTTAAACTATAAATTTAAATGTTCTCTAAGTAGAAATAATAAAAATAAAATATGTACCATCTTCATTTCTGCTTCGAACACAATCCTCACATTTCTGCGAACTGGGAAGGAAAAATATGGTAACATAATGCTCAGATGATTGCACAGAACTGCAACAAAATCAAAATAATTAATAAAAAAATTCATAATTAATACAAATCAGAATATTTACTTGCTCAATCCAAATGCTACAACTTTATTTCTATCAGTCGGCCATTGTGAAAAACTTATATCTAACAATTCTTGCGGTTTACTATTCCTAAATATTTTTTGTTTTGATACCATACTTAAACGATGTCCGGGGGCGTAGCGCCACACGTGTAAATAATATATAAAAGAGAACATTTCAGTTGATTGTAAATCTTCTTCGGTTGTCCATGTGTAGCTTAATACGTATTGGCCACAAATTGTGAAGCCCATAAAAATATGTTGCCTAAAGGAATTCATTTTCAGGAAAAACTCTTTTTACTGCTTAAGAAAACGATTTAAACTTACATTACATTTGTATCCCATAATGGTAATACTTCACTTAATAATTTATTACAACTTTCAGGTATTTCTTCGTAGATTCGTTCAGATTTTGCTCTAGGATTTTTAGCAAACCTTCCAAATAACTATAAAATACATTTTTAAATAATAACTCAATCGTAATTTCTTGTAACCAACTATAAAGTTGGATAAAATATTCAAATTTCAGGTTACAATTAAACATATATTAATTTATAACTAATTATAAACTTTATTTACAATTTAATATTCGATTTATTTAAAAACAAATGTTGTAACTTAGTAAATAAATTTATAGAAACATCGCACGTTTCGATACATTTCAAAATAAATATTTTAATAAAATTTTTTATGAAATTTTATAAATAATATAAAACATCGATTTGTTTAATTGAATTTAAATTAAATTTAAAAATAATTGTTTGTTTATGATTGAAATATGTGCAAGGTTGTGATTTAAAACATGATTTTTGAACAACTTACCTGTCTATTAAATATTTTATTAACTACATTTATATTACGGCCCTTTTTATTTTCTTCTAATTTATCTTCACATTGTGTACTACACGAATCATCTGTAGAAATATTACTATCTCTACTGCTGTCATCACAATCTTCTAGCACGCTGGAGTCCATCTTTGATTCTTGTGTTTTAAAATTTTTGTTATTCGTTGTCGTTAACCTATAAATTAAAATTGCATTTCTTTTTTTATTTATTTATTATATTTTTTTATTTTTTAACTAACTAATCTTTAATATATTCTTCAATTATTTTTATTATTATAATAGAATTTATTTTTTTATTTAAAGGGTTACTACGGCGCGAAATTTAACTGTTTTTGTACTTTCTCCTTTATTTGTATTATAATATATAACATTGACCTATTTTTGATGAAACAATAATTGTTGTAAACAACATTTTGTTGTTTATATATTTATAAAACTTATACTTGATATTCAATTAAACTTTTTAAATAAATTAGTTTTTTAACTTATGAATTCTAATTTTATTTATAACATTAAAATAGAAATAAAACAAGGATTAAATTGTACAAAATCTATTTATTATCAACTGTATCTTTATTATTAACATCATGAATATTTTCGGGAACAACTTTAGCAACTTTTCTCGGAGCTTTGTCTAAAGTTTTTGGACATTGCATTTCAGTCCAACTAATTGGTATCATAGCAATTCCAGCATCTGAATGCGCTATTACAACACCTAATTCATTTTCTGCTGTTGATAATTGATAAGTATGTGCTTCAGTTATTGGAAGCTAATAAACTGTTAAGGAATTGTATGCTTAATGTGAATTAAATGTTTATTTGATGTAATAAAGGATACAACTCGTGCTAGGATGATATCTCCTGGTCGAAAACTTTTATAAATATTAACTTTATCTTTTTCTGTCGCGCGTATATCTTCCCGACGTAAAATACCTCGGTAGGGCCGATTTAAAACTGTATCACCGATTGATTTAATAACACATTTACAGAATTGTTGTGTTATTATTGTTACTTTAGCTGTAACAATATCGCCTTGCGCTGGGACTAATGTTTGATCATTACAACTATGTACTTCGATTACTTTTACGTTGTCTTTTTCAACGATGTCAACCAAACCGACTAACATTGAATAAATATAGCCTTGGCGCTCGTAGGTACCTTGTCCAGGAACGTATAATTTATCTGAAAGACATAAACGTTGTCCTGGAACACATATAAGCTGATTTTTATTCATTGTTTTCGATTTTAAATGTTTGATGATTTTGAGGTTAAGATATTTTGACAACCGCGTGACAGAGCAATGTTTCCAATGTTAAATACTATTATAGCAAAAGTTACTAATATATAATAATTTATTTATAACTAATAAAATTGTGTGGATCTTTAAATTTATGTCACATTAATAAATATTAATATGTTTAATATTTGTTTTTGCAACATAAAAAAAATAACATTTGTACATGAAACATTTTGAGAACGTTTGATTTAATTTGATTTCTATATGTTGGCAACACTTTATATTTTTAAGTGATTCAAAATTGATTTTTTTTTTCGAAATTTTCGTAGATTTTGGCAACGAACTTTTCAAATTTACTGAATTTTCAGTTTTAGGAATTAACTGTAATCTATATGGAACTATAAAACATTGTACACCTGAATTATTTTAATATTTGTTTTTAAATCTGAAATCTGCATGATGATATAACATTTTTAAACATAAAAATAGCATTAAAAGTAATTAAAAGAATTAAATTTCATATGTATAAATAAAATACTTTTAAAGATATCTTTTTAATTTAATTTAAATATATGGAGAGTACTTCAAATTTATTGATATACATTCGAATAAGCGATATATATATATCAACTTAGATACATTTAATGTTTAGTAAATTTAAGCTTTTAATGTTTAATGTAACAATTTTCCCAACATAAGAAAATAACATCAAATGTTACATAAAGAACTTAATTTAAATATAAATATATGAATTATTTGAGGATGTTTAAATCAATATGATTTCCATATTTTAAGAACATTTCAAATGTATTCAATAAGTAATCGATATACGTCCAAAGTAGTGAAATTTCATTCTGAATTATAATTTGTTGGTAGCGCTGTATATTTAAGGGTTTCTTTTAAGATATTACAAAATGATTCCAGGAGTGCCACCAAATTTGTATATTAGCATGTAATGTTAAGTAATGTCAAACAAGAGCGGGAAAATATCAATTTTTCTAACGTAAAAAGTTAATTTCTATAAGTTTATACTAATANATGAAAGGGGAAAAATATTGAGATAGCAAATATAGTAATTAATCATTGAAAAAGTTCCCTTCCCGGACTGTTCGTGTATTTCCGTGCATGTACATCGTGTAAGATCGTAAGGGAGGGGGCGCAAAGCAAGTCGGCCGGTTTCACGGGGTATGTTCTAAATTTAAACAAGTGAGTTTTATACACCTTACTGTGTCATTATCAACTAATTAAATGAAACTGATTACGTATAAGTAAATTACAATTAAGACTGCGCGTAAAACTAACCCTGTGAACTTAGCACCACTTAAAAAAAAAACATTATTTCACGTATCGTATAGTATATAGTAGTAAGAGTGCTAACGGCGGACATTTTGTTAAAACTGATAAGAATTTCTATCAATGAATTATTTTTAAAACGTTTAATTGTATTCAAGTAAACCTTGTTGTGATTTAAAATAAATTTTTTCATTATTTTTCAATAGAATTTTATGTATTTCCGTGAAGTGTAATATTCATTTGGACGTATATATAGATATAAATGTATAGCTAGAGTTATTGATTAAAATTTGACTCTTGAACAACTCTAAGTTATACACCACAATTTCGTTTCGAATTGAAGCTAAGAAAATTTATAAGAAACATGTATGCTTATGAAATTATTGAACAAAATGCAAGATGGATTTTTGTTAATATTGAAAAGTGGAGGTAGAGCTATTATGACATTAAGCAGGTGAGTCGGATTTCTCAAAAAAAATTATTATTTATTTGATATAAATCTATTCGAACGAGTTAAATTAAACTTAAATATTCGGTAATATGTTCTTAATGACTTTTTGATGGTTTTACTCAACGTTTTATTGATTTCAATTAATTCTATATATTTTGATTTGAACCGAAATCAAATGCAACTGCCACCAAAAAACGCTTTCATATATGTACATCTACTTATATTTTAAATATATATTTGTATTTAAATTAATTTTAATTTATTTATTTAATTAATTATTTTGCATAAATTTAATAATTTAATTTTA
>NEEE01002801.1:9053-19362 GCA_002278615.1 Pogonus chalceus
TATTATGTTAAATAAAACAATTATTGTGTAATGCCAAGTCTGTTGTCCATGGCAATTTTTTTACGAACGCATTCTGTTACGAACAATGTACAGGCGCGCATTTACATGATCGAAACGACAACATAGAACACTCGACTTGTCATCTGCAGACTGCTGTGCATGTGTAATTATGAACATAACAGATGCAACATCCAACTTGGACCTATGTCATACTCGCAACTATCTACATTATGTTGCACTTGAATCATTGCAATTTTCCTTTATGTAACATTTCGCCTGTTTTTATTTCATACCAGTTATAATTATTTCACATTAAATCACACAAAAAACTTTTTATTCTTTAAATTTATTATTTTTATGAGTGAGGATGTTACTTTTTTATATTTTACTTTATGTAGGAAGTTTCTGTGTAATTTTTGCAGTTGAACATCTATTTTAAAATAAGTTGTTGTATTTTACTTTACACAATCATTAATTATTTAATAAATTGCATTTATATTATAAGTAATTTTAAAAAGTATAGTTATCTTTGTGATTTAAAAATAGATTTTTATGCATAACAAACAATTTTTCTGTAAAATTATGTTTATTAATATTAAAATTGATTTGTTTAAGAATATAATTATCATTAAAATATTAGATTGCTTCGATATATGAAAATATAATAAAAATAATTGAAAACATCTATTATATGTGAAAATGTTGAGAAATTTTTATACATTGAAAGAAAATAATACCAAGCATACGAAACTCTTAAATTGTATTAAATAACCTCTAAATAGCTGGTAGTACGATTGAATTCAGTATTTGAAGGTTTCACTAATTTTATATGAAAAATTTACAGTTACCTTCAAATTGTGAACTCAACTAATTCAAGGTCTTTGAAATTAAAATTTGAGAAAGTAACAAACAGAAAATAATTTAATTACTAATTTTTTTTAACTGTTATAATAGCAATTTATTGTTTGGAACTAATTTTCAATTATTTATACTTTAAAAAAATTATGGAAATTCATTATCAGTTTTAAGTTTCAATTGGTAATGCAAATATTTTTCTTAATTAGATAAATTCACATTAAATATATAATATTGTTTAAAAAATAATACTTGCTTTGATTATTTAATAATTAAGCTATAATTGCAATGAGGAGTCATGTAAATTTAAGTTTAAAAATATTTATATACATGATTTTTTTGGATAATAATAAGTTCATTTATTAAATATAACTCGACATTTCAATAGTTTGGAACTGTTTTTATCAAATTGTATAAAAATTAAGCAACATAATTTAATAATGAAGATTATTAATAATAAAGAAGGCAATTTAAATTGATGTTAATTTAAAAGAAAAATAAAATTTATAAAATTTATTGAATTTTTATCAAAGTACATTTTTTTTTAAATATGTAAATAATTTTGGAAACATTTATTCTACAGTATAAAATAATTTTGCACTAAAGCTTTTATAAGTTCACTGTTTTGTTATATAAAATTTGAAACAGGAATAAATAGTAATAATTAAAAAAATTAAATCTGAAATATAACAAGGAACATACTCAAAAGAATTTACTAAATTAGCAAATATAATATCAATTATTATCTATAAATATCAAAATTTGGAATGGCTTGAAAAGTCTTAAGCACAATATCTTATAAATAACTAAGAATACTTGATTTACATAATAGGTGAATAAAAATAAAAATAAATAAAAAAAGAATACATATTTAATGTTTTCAGGCTCTCTGGTTGTGCGAGTTATTTTTATTACAAACTTATAATTCGAAGCTTGGATCAACTTACAAAGGGTCCCAAAAGAGTCAAGGTATTTCCGAAGTTTGGAAACCTCTCGAACATTTCAATCGCAAAATTTAATCGTTGAAGATGGTCTGTTGGTTTTAATACTTGCACAAGCTGAATTTTGTAAGGTTTAAGATGCAAATCCTTCCTTATAATTCTTTGTAAAGACGATTTTCGAACGTTTCATTCTTGACTCTTTTGGGACATCCTGTANAGTATTATTATGCACTAGTGTTTAATAAGGTAATATAAAGTTTTTATTACCTAATAAGTTATCTTATAGCTATTTTTTAATTATTAAAATACACATCTGTCAAAGTTTTTGTTTGGTAATGTAGTTTTAAATTTAACTAACTTTATAGTATTAGAGAAAGTATAGTCTGCAATATTTTTGGAATGGCTATGCTTCATTTCAAACTTATTTCAGAATATATTAATTTATTATAAATAAATATTATCAAGTGAATAACAAAGTATGTTTAAAAAATTCAATTTTAAACTTTTTATTTATGAAAATGAAGCTAATATATAAAAAAGTTTTATTCTTAAAAATATACGAAATGTAGTTTAGCATCTGTTACAAAATTATTACAGGTCCAACTGTCTCGCTCCCACTGCAATTCCCGCTTTGACTGCCTTTGGGATTTTATTTACACGCGCGTTTCGTGTCAGATCTCCGGATTTTTAATTGTGTTATTAAATAACTGCTTGGCGAGACGGACTTTCGTGTACCTTTCAAATTACACGTTTTGTTAGTGAAATACGAAAATAAAATCTTGAGGGAAACAATTTCTAAAGGAATTTCTTCTCGTTTAAATGAATTTCTATGTTCATTGTTTAGATTTGCGTTATGACTACTTTTATTCAGTAATCAAAGTATTCAGCAGTAAATATTATTTCGTCACATTTATTATTATGTCAATTTCGTACATTCTCTAAAGCGAAATAAAATACAATCTAATTTTAAATATTATCTTACAATTCGCTTTTGAATTTATTGTTTTTAAATATATTTTATTACAGACTTCTTATATTTAAGAAGAATAAAATTCCATTTATACATAATCTTATTGATTATATATCATGATATTAATAAAGTCGTCGCCATGAAACAATGTAATTGTGTAATTATTGTACATTTACATGGTACCACTCCGCAATCAGAAACGTTTTAGATGTTTCAAAATAGCCATTGTTAAATATACACGAACGCTTTGTAAGAAGGAATTACAGTGGTCCCTTCCTAAGATATCAGACTCGGGGCGCTCATTCTCAAAAAAATATCTTAGAGAGGTATCCCTTCATTTTTAAAAGGCTTATGATAAAGACTTAAGCGCATGCGCAAATATACTACACTGATTCTAGTGGGAAAATGAATTTAAACAAAATAGAAGTAAATTGAGGGGAAGTAATATCTTAAAGAGGGATATCTTAGGGGGGAGACCACTGTAATGTAAATAAAAAACCTGTGTACACTGCAGATAATAACGTACATATATCGAAGTAAAATATTATGCAAATTACATTGTTTCGTGGCTCCGACTATACGTGATACTATTCTAAAGGGTTTCAAATTTACAGTTAGAATAATGAATAAAAAGTAAAACTATACAAGTAAATTATGATTTATTTATATGAATAATGATTTCACAACAAGAACTAAATCCGTTTATCAATATTAAAAATTTCAAAATAAATTTGTATATATAAAAGAGTTCCGATACTGTCTTAAAAATTTTAGAATAAAGCAAAATCATAATTTTAGTTATTTATATGAAGTTATGAACCAAAATGATTATTTTTTGGATTCATGTAAAGAAAATTAAATATTTATATACAAAATTATTTACTATAAAAAGTAAATATCTGCACATAAAATTAAAATCAAAAAGCTTAATACTTAAATAATTATTTTTTGCTAATTCAACCATTTAAACTGTGATTCTAACTTGATCAAACTTAAAATCTGCTAACTTTAGTACTATTTTAATTAATTCATACTCTTAATAACCTAAAAAATATTCAACTCTTCCTTATTATCTCGAAATTTCTTACCTTTAGTTATCGTACAATCCAATCACCTAAAATATACATTCTTAACCTATTTGGGCAATTGTCACCATTTAATGCATTTAAAACAATAATTTTAGAAATCTATTCTTACCTTCATTAATTTTATACTCATTTAACTGGTCACACTCAAATGACTATTAAAAAAGACTAAATTAACAGTCTTGAACTATATATCACTTTATTCAGAAATCTGGCTAACTTTTACCCTCTGGACTTAGCTCTTATTTCATATTTCATATCTAGATTCTTAATTATCTTATTCTAATTTTATTATAATAATAATTTGGAGCATATTTTTCTGTCCACAATTAAATCATTAATTAAACATTTGGTAATTCCAAGAATCGCCAATCTTAAGCTAAATAAATCTATATACTTATCTTTATGACTATTAAGATATATTTTAGACAGGCCTGCGACACTCGGAATTCAATTTCAATGACCATGAGTCGTAGTTGGTTGTGACGGTGTATAGTAAAATATTTAACCTTATATAAGAGTAACAGCTACTCGTACCAGCGTTGCCCGCGCAGCTCTGTTTCAATGTTTTGGTGAATATGACAAAGTGACATCTACTAAATATTACAATAAAATGGAAACTAATAAAACTCCGCCTAAAATTTCTATATAAAATATCCAACTACACTAAAAAAAATCAGGAATTCACAACCAACAACCAACTTGAGGTCATTCAAACGATATTTTTAGAGAGTGATGCTAAACCATTTGATTTGGTAAGTGGGAGAAAGATAGAAAAACGAGTGTCGCTACTGGTTTTTCTTTACTGTGATTTTAGATTAAAAGTTTCCAATTACATCTGAATTTAATTTAATTAATTGTAATATCTAACCAAAAAATTTGTGATTTAATTAACAATTAGATTTAGTTTATTATTATTTAAACAATTTATTTAAAAATAATTAAAAAAATAAATTTCAGTTCTAAAAAATTTATTTGATTAAAATCTGTAATGATTTTCATATAAATATTCAATAAATCAATATTTATAAAAAAACTATTTTAAAATTTAAAAAAATAATAATTCAAGAATTTTGTTATATAAAACAACCTAATTTTATACGAATTAAAATGAAGAAATAAAATATATTTAATTATTTAATTTAACATTAAGGATTATATTTTCATTTCTAATTAAAAAAAAGTCAAGACTTTAATTTTAAATTCATAGTTCGTTAAATTTTCACTTTAAAACATATTTACAATTACCTCTGAAATATTTTATATGGTATATTTTTGTTTGTCTTTGACTGTTTCCCGGTATTCATTCTTTTTCTTTGTTTCAGGTAAGTCTATGTTAGTGGCAATGCAGACACACACTCATTTGTATTCAATTATTCATGGAAACAAAAGTTTTGGTAAGCAATTACTCTCATATGAATAATAATGACGAACGTATGCTTTAGTTTATGTACTATATGTAAACAAATCCAAGCGTATAGATACTGGAATTACTTATTTTCAATAATATTGCACTATGTAGATCAAAGTTCAAATTTTAATAACTTTAAAGCATTTATACAATTACTTATAATTATTCATTTTCTGATTTCTAATGCTTTATGTATTGGAATTTTATAAAATCGTTGGCGTTGCAAGAAAACTTAAATTGGTATTAATTTATCAAACAGAATAGTAAAAATAAACAACTTTCAATTTATTTCAGATCATCAAATAAATTAAAATTAAAGAATTTAAAAGAAACTTCGACATTTGAATCTATTAGTCAGTTTAATTAAAAGATCAGAAATTAGCAAATAATTATTTCTTATTTCATTTAAGTTAAGCAGGTTGTTTTTTTAATATATTTAATCAAATATCGTTTTACAAACACTTTTAAACTAATACAATTCCTTCAATTAAGGTTAGCTAAAATTAAATCTGATTAAAATATAAGAAAGTATTAATATAATCATAGCCTTCTAATTTTTAAACATTTCAATAAAATGATGCCAGATTGAAGAATTTTAAATAAAAAGAAAAATTATATGGAAAACATAAGGTATATTTCAATAGTTATTTGTGTATTAAGAGCGCAAAGTGGGACATTGTCGATTGAGAGATTGTTGCCGCGCGACTTAGGAGCGCGGCATTTTCTCGAAATCGACAATGTCCATTTGCGCTCGAAATACACACAAGATTTTTTCTACAGTCGCCACAAACTTTAAGAGATATTTGAAATTTGTTTTTGGTGTTACTGTGACGTCACACTATTGCTATCTTTGCACACTATAGAGTGTGGTGCGGAGTGAGATAGGAATATTAGTTTCGCCGTGACATCATATTGATATTATATATCAATTGTAGTTAAACTGAACACAATTGATTTTTTAATATTTTTTTTTTTTATAAATTAAACGAACTTTATTTTAAAATAATAAAAAAAATCATTTGTCGTTATTTTCTATTCTTACTGAGCTATTCAATCTAATCTAAGCATTTTTAATTTCGTTTTTGTAAATGAATGCCCTATTTTATTTCTATACTCCTTAGCAGGGCATATTTTGTTTGGTTATGTAATATACTAACAGAGCAATTATATGTCAGATTGACTTGTGAAGGTAATAAATGTGTAGGTAACGACAGTGGTATTAATTTTTGACTAAACATTTCCATTAAGATTGTAAACAAGTAACATTTTATAAAAATTTGGACAGCGAGCGTTTTTTCTACTTTGTCGCTCTAGAGCGGCAAAGTACTATTTTGCGCACACAAAAAAGGGCGCAAAACGCCTACTTTGTATAGCGACTGTAGAAAAAATATGTTTTTTAACTTTTAAGGCGCAAATGTATTTTTTATTAAATAAAATAAACTTACCGACGAGCACAAAAAAAAACAATACAAGAAAAATCATTTTTCAAGAGCTTAATTATTTTATAATAAAAAGATTTGATTTAGATTTCTGAAGTTAACAAAACTGTTTATTGATAAATCTTTTTATTTAAAATTTAAAGTATTCTTTAATTTTATATTTATTGAACTATAAACAACACAGTTAACTTTCAATATTATTTCTGTGATTTAAAAAATTAATTTTATTGTATTATTTTGTTTTTGCAATATTAATTTTCTGCAGTAAAATTTCTGCATTCATACCAATCTTGTATAATTTTCAATCATAGATTGATTACATTTTGCTCAACTGTGAGGTATTATTCCTGCACAAGTGTTTAATAAGATAATATAAATTTTATATTACCTCATAATAGCGACATCTATTAACTGTTTTTATTATTAAAATACATATCTGTCAAACTTTATTCAACGTTTTTCTGGTTATTATATATATATATATATATATATATANTACTATTATAGCGTAACATAGTTAAAATATTCAACGAGTGCTTTAAAAACTTAAACTTTTAACTATAACTTTGAATTTGGAGATATTAATATTGTGTTACCTTGTTACTATTAAAAATAATGATAAAATCATTTCATATTTTAATAATTTCCTGTTGAACTCAACGAAACCTGTCAATAACTCATTCAAAGGGTTGATACGATTTGATCATATATCAAGTTTTTTAAGATTGGTTTTATTTCATGAGGAACTTTGAAAATGTTGACATCCGTTCTTAGAAAGTTTTAAGATATAACTATATATAAATCCACACGTAACAGCTAATAACGTTGTGAACAAAAAATACTTGAACCTTATCACGTAGTTACGTAAGTTTTAAAACTATAATATAGAAACACTTGCCGTGTATTCTACAAGCAAGAAGGAAATAAAATAATTTAAATTTAATTGAAAATTTGCGCATTTGTATGCACTGAATGTTCGAATAAGTAGAGATGGTAATAGTGTAGATTTTCGAGAAGTTAGTTTNTTAAAGTAAAATTTTACAATTTATTTATTTCAGAGGTAAAATTATAGATAATGTATCTCTAGATATTTTTGAATTTTCAAAATTTTAGTAAATTTCCAATTCATTTTGAATTTTTCTCGAATTATATGTTTCATGATGAGTTAAAATTAAATTTAATATCTCATAAATTTCTTTCACATTTTGTTCCAAAAATTATTAATCGATAACTAAAGTTAATATAATATAAAGTTGTCATATTTACAAAATTTATCAATTTTTTAAATTTTTTGAGAAATAACCAATCTTCATATTAGTTTATAAACTAATTTTTGTTCTGTATTTGGTTACTTATTCGCCAAAATGATCAGAAAGTAAAGTTAAATGATTGAAAAATCCATCTTCTAATATGTTTTTTAACAAATGAATTCTTATTTATAGTATTTATTTATTTATAGTTTAGATATAATTTAAGAAACTAAACAAATTGTTTATTTACGAATTCCATAATATTGATTTTAATAAAACTTTATCTTGAAAATATTCCAAGTTATAGATAATAATGAAGTTACTTGCTTATATAATCGTCGCCACGAATCAATGTAATTTCATTATCATAAGCAAATATTTAACTTCGACATACGTTTTAACCTTTTTCATCATTTTAATACTTAAGTTGAGATACTTTTTAATTATGTGAAGTACCTCTCAAAAAAATTATTTGAAAAATTATTTATGCAGTGTACGCAGGTTTTGTTCACATTAGCCACATTTTTACAAAGCGTTCCTGTATATACAACGGCTCTTTCGGAAATATTTCAAATCCCGTAAAATGATTCATGTAATTACATTGTTTTTTGGCGACGCCTATATTTTAAAAAATCTACTTATTTTAACTTCTGAATAGTAGTTTAACGCAGATGTTAAATAAAAAAATATAAGAATGATACAAATTTTAAGTAAAGCACTTGACATAACAGTTTCAAATTGTAATAATCATAATTTAATAATATCCTTTGCAGTAAAATTTTCATACAAGAACTGGAGTAATAGACATATAAATACAACTGAATCGTATCTTTAAAACCCTAAATTCACATTACAACGCAATTTCAGGTTCTACCGCAAATCTGTTTCAGGATAAAAGTTAATAGAATTTAGATATAATAAGATATTTTGTTGCACCTGCGTCCCTTAGCATATGGGACAAACAACACGTAGAACGTCTACTGACACTTTTCTCTTTACTTTCATACCATAGACATTATATTCTTTTAATGTAGATTATTTTTCCTTTAAATTAAAGGCAAAAATCTATTTTTTTATGTTTATATGTTCAATATTTTGATATAAAACCTTTAAAATTGGGTTGAATACAACAAATATGTGTATAAGGCGGTTCTTATATTTTCACTAGTTTCATTAAGAGGAAACCCCACCTTGAAGGTTTCAAAAATAATTTTTTTTTGTATAAATCTATTACTTATACTGCCTAGAATGACCTTCTAAAAGAATTAATTGATATTCGAAGTCGTTGCAAAAATACAAGAAGAATTATGGAGGCTGTACGTTAACTACAGTACCGAAAACTATAAACGAATTTTTCTCGAAACCACATTTTTCAAACTGGCTGCCACTTTTTCTCGGGAACCATTTAATGAAATCACTTTAATCTTTATCTGAAATGTGTAAAGCCATTTTTTCTATTAAAAAACATAGCATTTTTATGATATTTTAATTTTTCGATTTTTTATAAACAAATTTATAGCATTCTATTTCAAACTGCCTCCATGTTTGCAATTTTTTGAATATTCAAAAAATCCTATGCTTCACGTTAATCAATCTAATATACTAGTTCAAGAAAATCAAATCGATAGGTAGAATACCTTGTTTAAGGCCTGATCGAGAATGGCATCCATGGAGGAGCCTTTTTTGGTGGTGTCTGACGTCGAAGACTACTACGGCTTCAAATATTAATATTTTTACCTCAAAATTTTTTGTAATATTAATTAAAATACGTGCAACAATATAGTAAAAAACCTAAAATAATTTGATTGTTATTTAACATAAGTTCTATGAAAAAACAATGTAAAGATTTAAATTTTTATGATAATAATAAAAAATTAACAATTATTTCATGTTATAACTAATTAAAAAATTATATTAATAATTTTTACAACAAAAACCGTAAAAAAAAATTATAAATAAGATCGGATACATTAGCTGATAACTTAATCTAATATTTTTATTATAACAAAACTGTGGTAAGGAAATAAAAATAATATGATATTTTTTGCTACATTCTAACCAAATTTGAGTGATCTTCTTAAGAGAAGCATGTGTATCCTTTTATATATCCAATAAAGTAAGAAAAAAAAATTTCCTTTTCTTGTAGCTGACCCTCTGCCAACATCGGCATGTGATTGGGACTAGCTGTCATGTCCTGTAACATGTCTGGCTGCTGTTACAATGTCCGTGTTCCCACAGGACCCGTTTCTCTTCAACCACACTTGCTCTTACACATCGTCGTGTCATTTTACATTGCTATTGCATACATGTTGAAAATATTCTGTTTTTCTTACTGAGTTTTAATTAAATATATATATA
>NEEE01002820.1:0-10661 GCA_002278615.1 Pogonus chalceus
TTAGTCAAATATAAAACGTTCCAAAATGCTTAATTGTTTCAAAATTTATAAATACTGCATTTTATCTATTGTCTTCTAAATAAAATCTACCCTTGAAGCTGATATATTATTTCAATTATCGATTTAAACAATTATAACTTCTAAAATAGGTTTATCCGACTTTCAGTGTGAGCCACTGTATACAATAAAATATAATAATTTACCTATTCCAATATTACTCAAATGCTTTCCCATTGTTTCAATACATTCGTCAGCTGCTAAAATACCTTTTCCAGAAGTTACTAAATCATTTGCAATTGTCCGTAGTTCTTCCTGGAGAGCTGGGTCAGCATAGCTGAAGTATGGAGACATACTGGTAAAACCAAATGCGCTAGAAATTACATAAACTGAATTAATTTTTAATATTAGGGAATTACAACTTGAAAAACATAAAAATTATAGACGGATCTACCATGAAGCTAAAGCTTCAGGGCTTCAGGGCTTCCGGGTTGGGCTTATATTTTATAAATTGTATTGACTGGGGGATATAAAACTACCCTTAGAGGACATATGTGTCCAGTCTTACGATGATGCAACAAATATGATCAAAAATATTAATAAATTTGTTGAATTTGTGCCTTGTGAAGCATTTTCTATTAATTTAGTCAGAGTTGAAACAGTTTTTAGAATATTTTTCAGTATTTTGTTACTTTTTTTTCGGCATAAACATTGCAATTTAAAACGTTTGTGTTATCTGCGCATTATAAAGCTGTATAAGCTTTAGAATATGATTACAGCTTAATTATTTATTGAGAAAGATTCTGAAGAAAAAAAGCCGTTTAAAAATAAAATGTCAAGAATTTATTTAATAAACTATATTAAATTAGAATTTGCAATATTTACAATAGTTTGGAAAGAAATTCTAAAACGTTTTTTTTTATATAAAAAATTGCAAATTTCAGGATATTGTGTAGGTGTTACACCTCCTTAAGATTTTCAAAAACTCGATTAGATAAATTGTTTAAACTTTTACGAATATTTTAAAAGTTATAGCAATTAGAATGAATATTTGGTTTTGTTTTGAAACTACTTTTTTCAAACTGCTCTACAAGATATCTTAAGATCTGCTCAACAGATTTTGTTTATATTTACAATACATATTTTTTATAGGATTATTTAAAATATGCCGCAATTTTTTTTTTTTTGTTTTTTTATTGGGTGCCTTGTTCATAAGTTATAAATTTTTTAATCTCAAGATTTCAAAACAGCTGTTATTTCTACAAATAAAGTTTTAAAAAAAATTCTCTACGTTGCATCTTAGCTATTACCTTTCTAAATAATAAAAAAAATATTTTTTATTTTTCTGAACAATGTCTGACAGGATTTTCAAAAGAAAGTCCTCCGTTATTTTTACTTTTTTTTATTTGTTATTATTTGAAATGATTTGTAAAACTACTATGTATATGTAATTTTAAAATTCTAAACTAATTTGACAAGAAATAATACTGGAATCTTCAAAAAATAACTTATATTAAACAGATTTTTTTATTTAAAATACTAAATACCTATATTTGAGTAACAGCCCTTGAATAACTCTAACTTCAAACCCCCAAAAAATGCTAAATCCGCCATTATTTAGCATTAAAATTAACAATAATAAACCACAATCATTCCAAATAAAATTAGTCCTGGAAAAACCTGCAATGTTTTTTTAAATATTCAAACAACATAAAAACGGCTTTAATTATAATTAATTACCTTTCAGGTACTGTCGAAACTTTCCGTCTAACATGTTTCTTCAAAATATCAATATCAGCGCCAGCGTCAGCTAACAACGACGCCGACGTGCGTCGAAAACAATGCCCCGTATATGACGCGGCATCAGGAAGCTGCAAAAATGATGCAATTTTCTGTGGAATCTTGCCAAAAGTGTTTTTTCCAACCGGTTGCACTAGACAATTGTTGTCTTTGTATTGCACAAAAAACCTTCTATGAGGTGTATTTACATTTCTTAGCGCCATATACTTCTTACATAGTTCTACAAAATTAACATCACAATTTTCAGTATTTTTTACGATAAATGTACGGTCTTTTTTTGTTCTTGTATTTTTTACGTTGAATAAAATAGATGATCCTAAGTCTTCGACGTCGTTTATTGTTAAGTTTATCATGTCTTCACCTTTACAAGCTCCAGCGACACCCAAAATTAAAGCGACCTTTAAAATACAACGAATAAATAAATCAGTAAGAATCAAAAGTGATGGCACACTTCGAAATTATTGTTTTGACCCCTTATATTTCTGAATTATCCTTGCAAAAAGGTTTGTTTGAAGTTAAAGCCGTTTTGCACTTATTTCGTGTCACGGTTTTGTGTCTGATGTTAAAATTTCATCAAATTTTAAACCCGTTTTTCTAAAAATAACATTTTTCGAACTGGGCGAGAGCTGAACTCAAAAACTACTGAAACGATTGTGATCTGAGCTGTTTTATTTTAAAGGAGACAAAATTTATTGGAGCTTGTGCTAGAATCAGCCAAAAATCGACCACTTCTTCAGCTGGCTGCTATTTTGTGGTTTTTTCAACAATTTGACCTCAAATTAACACAAACTCCAGAGAATTTTATGAAGATTTTAACCGATTTTGTAACACCCACTTAGTAGGCGCTACAGATTTGATAGGGACTTGAAAAAATTCGTAAAGATACTCAAAACGTCTTTAAATAAGATGCTGAAAATCCGAAATTTATACCTTCATTCATATTCCTGAAAAAAACACGTTTTTTGCCCACTTAAAATATATTGAAGCAAAATGAAGAAAGATACTCAATTAATTTATGGTAAGTGGGCAAATCTTACAATTAAATTGGAAGAATAGTTAAAAGACATTACTCCACTGTCAGAAATATTGTTGGAAAGACTTAAACAAGTGCAGTAAAAATTGCAGAAAATATCAATCATGATCCAAAGTAGTCAGTAAGTAGTTTACATGGGCAATTACCAAGGAAGAAGTCTTATCGGACAAAAATAAATCAAAACGACAGAAATATGCAAATAAATATTTCAAATTATAGGGTTGAGTTCTTGAGAAATGAACTCTTTAACGATGAATGTAAATTCGAGATTTTTAGGGCTAAAAAATCTTCTAAACATTCTGAATTTATATATCTCATCAAGAGTGAAACCTGGAGGAGGCTCGGTCATGAAATTGGGGTGTTTGTCAGCGGTAGGAGTCGGATCTCGTGTTTATTGATAAAACAATGACCAAAAAGCAATATCTCGGCATTTAACAAAAAAATTTGGGTCCCAGTGTTGAAAAATTGCAGTTTTCTAGGGCATAAATTTAAATATCTCATCAAGAGTGAAGCCGGAGGAGGTTCGGTCATGAAATGGGGGGTGTTTGTCAGCGGCAGGAGTCAGATTTCGTGTTTATTGATAAAACAATAAACAAAAAGTAATTCTCAGCATTTTACAAAAAAAATTGGGTCCCAAAGTTGAAAATCTGCAGCTTTCTAGGGCATAAATTTATATATCTCATCAAGAGTGAAACCGGAGGAGGTTCGGTCATGAAATGGGGGGTGTTTGTCAGCGGCAGGAGTCAGATCTCGTGTTTATTGATAAAACAATGACCAAAAAGCAATATCTCGGCATTTTACAAAAAAATTTGGGTCCCAGTGTTGCAAAATTGCAGTTTTCTAGGGTATGAAGTTATATATCTCATCAAGAGTGAAACCTGAAGGAATTTTGATCATGAAATAGGGGTGTTTGTCAGCGGCAGGAGTCAGATCTCGTGTACAAAAAAATTGTATCCCAAAATTGAAAAATTGCAACTTTCTAAGGCATACATCTTCCAAAACAAGTTGATCAGCCTCCTCAGCCTCTAGATCACAATCCAATAAAAAATTTATAAGAAAATTTGGAGCAGCGACCCCGAAAGAAGATTTAAAAACTGGTTTAACCATCTGATGTTACAAAAAAACTAGTCGAATCTATACCAAGGCGCTTGCAAGCTGTGAAAACAACCAAAAAGGGCCGAAATAAAATATTAGTTTTTAGTTAAATTGTTATGTTTTGAATAAAGGATTAATTATTTAAAACTTACAGTTATTAAAATATAAAGGGTCAAAACTAAAATTTATAAAATTATTACCTTAATCATTAAAAATTTACCATCAGGAGCTTCAGTTAAAAACTGGTTAACTTGTTCAATTGTTAATATTTTCGATATATTCGGTTTATAATCCTTATTTATCCTTTTAAGAAATCCAGTTAATTTATGAAATTTACTAATATCAATATTATTTTTCGCTGAAATCATTGCTTTTAACATGGAATACTGCGCCCATAAGGTTGACGCTTTAACATGTTTTGATTTCTCTAGGAAATATGTTAATAGTATTTTTTCGGATGGTTCTTCGTGGTTTTTTAATTTACACCATTTTTGGAAGTCGTCGTATTGTTTTTCGTAGATTTTTCGGGATTTAAAAGACATTGTTTCGATAGTTGTTGTTTCTGTTGAATTAAAGTATTCATCGCCATTTTCTATTTCGTTCATAATTATTTATTGCAATTTAAGGGTGAGATAAATGAATAATCCTATTCATATAATTTCTGTGTTTTAAATAATGTAAACATTGAGTAGAAGACCGAGTTATATATCCATCTGACAGCCGCCGAAGACAACTGTATTATCAGCGTTGTGGTGTGTCGGATTAATAAACTAACAATATATTTTTCAAATATCCCTAATCCCTAATCCCTAATCTAATTATTTTATCATTTCTTTTACACCTTAATTAGTTTAGGTCACAAATTTATTTTAAAATCTGCTTGTATTTATTTATTTCATATTTAAAATAATTATAGTAAGTATATTTGTATATATTTATTCATAAAATTATTATATTAAGATTTCTTTCGGTTTTAAATTCAAATTAAAGTATTTTTTCAACTAAAATAAATGGTATTTAATAATTTACGTTAAAATCCTAAGTATTCGAATAAGTAACCATAGGTTAAAAGCATATACAAAGTGACAGCTGAAGAAGAATAATTAGAAGTACAAAACAACCATTGATATCATATCTAGAACAAGGACCGGTGTTTTTTAAATAAATTACCGGCGACTGACGCATCATTTGCGGACAAACTTAACGTTGTGTTTTCGGACTATTGATCTATTATAAACTTTTTTTGTAATCATACATTGTTCTAGTGTTCTATTCTTCCGCATTTTAATCAGATTAGCGTGCGGAAAAATAAGCAAAAAGCACTCCTATTTCTAAGGTATCTATTAAAAAATTGTATTTATAATAAAAAAGTATAGTTTTTCAAACTTTATTTTTCCTAATAATAATTATAAAAAGTAGTAAATTATTGAATGAATTTTAATTTTTAAGTATAAATTTAGTGCATTTCATTAACACAGTTGNAAGGCGATACTCGCAAGCTCGTGCCGCTAAACACTCATACGGGAACCAGTTGTTCCCGCACTTGGTATGTAAATAACTATTTCAAACTGCAGTACAAAATATCTTAAGATCTGCTTAACCGATTTTGTCCAAATTTTCAGCACTTATTCTTTATAATATTATCTAAAACGTGACGAAAGATTTTTTGATTGGGTGCCATGTTTATAAGTTAGATTTTGCGTAATCGAAAAGCAAAATAAATATTTTTAAAGTTGTTAAATTGACCCTCAAACAGTTTCATTACCAATTCTTTTCCTATATCAGTTTGTTCCGTTAATTATTAAACATATTTGTAATAATAAGAAACATTTAAAACATTATAGTCGTCTTTAAAAATAAAATTAATTTCTAAACATTTCTAGAAGCTTTGACAACAATTAAAATTATTAAAAATGAATCAAATCTAAAGTAATTTTAAATAATTCCAGCTAATCTTGCTTTAATAAATAATTTAATGTTGTTACTGAAGAAAAAAATGGACGGTGTTATAACTAAGGTAAAATTAAATGATTTTTACGGAAAAATTAGGATCAAAGGTTTAAACATTATTCTATAATATATATTTATATATTTCAACATTTATTCAAACTCATCTCTCAGTCTATAAAACATTTTTAAAATAATGGAACATATATTTCTCTAATTTTTGTTTTTTTTTTAAACATTTGATATTGTCAAATATGCTTTTTTAAAGCAATTGCAATGTTTAAAACTTCTTGACACGATAAACAGACATTATATGATTTAAAAAAATTAAAAAGGAAGAATGATTTTTTTTTTAATAGGCGTGATTTTTGACGAAAAGTCCTTGATCACCTGCAGCTCCTGCAATACTGCCGGCGACATATTGACCGATTGATGCATTGCCGTTAGCCTAAAAACATGTTATTAAAATTATTAAATATTTATTAAAATTAATATTATATTATAATAGGAATATTTTATTCGTATTTAGATTCAAAAACGTCGTATTTTATATTTATTTCTGAGGTACAAAATTCCATTTCCTCTTCAGCTAATGAGTTATCAGTTTCTTTTGATTCATAAAAACCAAGTGACGCTAAAGCACAATTCTAAATATTGAAATAATTAAATTATTTGGAGTTTTTTGGTTTTTAGTTTGATGTTTTAGGGATTTTTAGGTGTGTCTTACCTTAGCGCGTTTCAAGAGTTCGGTTTGGGCTGCTGCAATGTTTTCGTCTTTTCCTTGCCATGCTTGGAGGACACTAGCTTGGAGGGCCCGGCCGTAGCTGAATGTTAAGGCCCATGGTTTTTTACCTGAAATATAATAAAACAGTTAAGATTTTAATTAAATAGTAAATAGTTAAAAATAGATAAATATAATTTAATTTTTCTGTTGAAGACTGTATTTAGCAGGCTGCAATAATATATTTTATCTGATTCTTATTTGTTTTAACGACTTTTAAAAATAAATTTTGAAAGCATATTAAACATTTTTATACAAAATACAAATTAACAAATAATCATGTTCTCTTGTAGTACTAACTGCTATATTTAATTTTTTTACTGAAGACTGCATTTAGCAGGCTGCTAAATATATTTTATCTGATTGTTATTAATTTTATAACTTTGAAATATAAATTTTGACAGCGTAAAAACTTTATATAAAACTAAAATTATCGAATAATCAAGTACTAACTAATTTATTTAAGTTTTTTGATGAAGACTGCATTTAGCAGCTTTCAATAATATTTTTTACGCGTACACACTTTATATAGAATTGAAATTAACAAATAATGAAATTATCTTATAATATTAACAAATTTATAAAAATTTTCTAATGAAAATTTTATTAATTTTACGGCTTAAATATAAATTTTGGAAGCGCAAATAGAAATTAATTAATAATCAAAATCTGTTACATTATTAACTTAATTAATTTAAATTTTTTGAAGAAGACTGCACTTAGCAGACTACAATTATATATTTTATCTGAGTCTTATTAATTTTATGACTTTAAAAAATAAATTTTGAAACCGTAAAATCAAGTTCTCTTATAGTACGAACTAATTTATTTAATTTTTTATGAAAGACTGCATTTAGCAGGCTGTAATAAGATATTTTATCTGATTCTTATTAATTTAATAACTTTGAAATATAAATTTTGAAAGCATTAACTGTTTATATAAAACTGAAATTAACAAAAAATCAGTTTTGCCTGTAGTACTAACTAATTTATTTAAAATTTTGTTAAAGACTGCATTTAGCAGGCTGCAATAATATATTTTATCTGACTATTATTAATTTTACGACTTTAACTGAAATGTTATATACCTGGATGTTTATTAATAGCATCCAAATTGATGGTAGCTTCTTCTTCAGATTGTCCACCACTCAAGAAGGTGATTCCAGGTACTGCAGCTGGTACAGTGCGTTGTAAGGCAGTTACAGTTGCATTTGCGATATCAGCTGGTGTATATTTAGTAATGCAAGCTTGTCCAGCAGTTACCATGTTTGGTTTTAACAAAGTTCCTTCCAAAAAGACGTGGTGATCGTTAAGAGCTTTGTATACTGCGGCCAAGACTGTTTCAGTTACTTTTTGGGCACGTTCTAAGTCGTGATCACCGTCGGGTAAAACCTTAAATTAAATAAATACATATATAAATTAGTTTGATGCCTGTATGGCTGCTAGTTGCAGTCTTAATTAAACTTTAATTTGTAAATTTAAAGCATTTATAATGTATTTAGCGTATTTTTATATATAGCTGCTGATTGCAGGCTTCGGTGTACGAATAAAAATATTGTACAATATATAAAATAATTTTGAATGTATTTAGTCTTATAATATACTATGGCTGCTAAATGCAGTCTTAATTAAGCATTAATTTATAAATTTAAATAATTTAGAATGTATTTAGTGTATTTTTTTTATATAGCTGCTGAATGCAGGTTTCGGTGCATATTCTAAAATATATAAAATAATTTTTAATGTATTTAGTCTTAAAATATACTATGACTGGTTTTATGGTATGGCTGCTAAGTGCAGCTTACATCATAGCAATGAAATATATAAACAAAATAATTTTGAATATTTTTACTAAAAACGGTACTATGGCTGCTACATGCAGCACTAATTAATCAATAAGAAATGACTTTGACTAATTTAAAATATATTTAATAAATATTCCTTTAAAGCTGCTAAATGCAAGCTTCGTTTTACTAATAAAATAAAATTTATAAATAAATACAGAATATATAAAATAATTTAATGCCTGTATGGCTGCTAGTTGCAGTGTTAATTAAACAATAATTTATCTATTTAAATCATTTAGAATGTTTTAAGTGTATTTTAATAAATAGCTGCTGAATGTAGGCTTCAGTGTACCAATAAAAATATTCTACAATATATAAAATAATTTTTAATGTATTTAGTCTTAAAATATACTATGACTGGTTTTATGGTATGGCTGCTAAATGCAGCTTACATCATAGCAATGAAATATATAAACAAAATAATTTTGAATATTTTTACTAAAAACGGTACTATGGCTGCTACATGCAGCCCTTATTAATCAAAAGAAAAAAATTTGATCAATTTGAAATACATTTAATAAATTTTGATGCATAGCTGCTAAATGCAAGCTTCGTTCTACTAATAAAATAAAATAATAAGTAACTACAGAATATATTTAATAATTTTGAATGTATTTAGTCTTATAATATACTGTCTGCTGCATGCAGGCTTCACATAACTATAATTTTGAAATTAAATATAAAACAAAATATTTTTGAATGATTTTACTTTAAAAAAACTAGTATGGCTGCTACATGCAGCCTTAATTCAACAATAAAAAATGAATTTGATTCATTTGAAATATATTTAATAAATTTTGATGCATAGCTGCTAAATGCAAGCTTCGTTCTACTAATAAAATAAAATAATAAGTAACAACAGAATATTTAAAATAATTTTGAATGTACCCTGAGGGCTGCTGCATACAGTCTTGATTTAATTTTAAATATATTTTATAAATTTCTTTCAACCCTTCATTAAATTTATCATAAATAATTGGCTTATAAAAACCGTTAAAAAAGCCTTAAATGATGTTTTCAACAAATGAAAGCCTAACAAATCAATTTTTAGGACTTAATACACAAAAATTGTTAGTCTAATATTATAAAAATATATTACCTCTGGTTCGACGATTGGTACAATTCTATTAGATTGGCAAATTGATGCATAACGTGCCAAAACATTCGCATTTTCCAAAATAGCTTGATAAGAAGGTGTATTTTTATTAATTTTCAAAACACAACGCCATTTCGCGAAATGGCAGCCATCCTTCTTGTATTGAGCGCAACGTTTGCTCAAATCATCCAAACCTTGAGTTGTGCATTCATCTTCACTTCCAAACAATGGAACTACACCAGTATCAACTTTAATTCCAGGAATAATTCCTTTTTGTTTTAACAATTCGACAAATGGTGTACCATCATCAGCTTTTTGGTATAAGGTTTCATGGAAAAGAATTACTCCAGAGATATTTTCGCTGATACTTTTATCAGTAGTGAATAAAAGTTGACGGTATTTTCTGCGATTTTCTTCAGAATTTTCTAGAAATATCAATAGATTTATTAATATTTGAATTGAACGGTTTTTTTTTTATTGTAAGACATCACAAGACGCTACAATAACTACAAAATCAACTGATATTTTGTCATAACTTAATGTGCAATTTAACATGCAATATTTTACTCGAAATATAAGAGTAAAATAAGTGCAAATTTATTTTTAATTTAATCTTTCGAAAAAGTCTGACAAATTATATAATTCAACATAAAGCCATCCATTTTGAAAACAAAACAACAAATCATGCAACAGAATCAAAATACATGATTATATATATTCTCACCAGCTGTTGACGTTGAAATTTCCATTAAAATTGTCCAGGAAATAATAAAAAAAATTAATTATAAAATAAATTAAATTAATATTTTAATATATTTACCGATTCCAATGTTAGCTAAACGCTTGCCCATTGTTCCAACGCTTTCATCAGCTGCTAAAATACCTTTTCCAGGAGTTACAATAGCATTTGCGATTTTGCGGAGCTCTTCCTGGAGAGCAGGGTCTGGATAGCTGAAGTAGGTAGTCATGTTGGTGAATCCAAAGACGCTAAACATTCTTTATTAATTAATTTAACTTATAATATATTATGGCTGCTGCATGCAGGCTTCATATAACTATAATTTT
>NEEE01002821.1:2894-12901 GCA_002278615.1 Pogonus chalceus
TATTTCCAAATTACAAAAACCATCAAATAAAAAATGTTACAATGACATCAAACCAAAAAAAAAAAAGTGAAATGATTTGTAATCTATACTTGCCGTAGTAGAATCATTGCACTGAGAATTGTTGGAAATCTATAAAAATAAAAGAAAATAGTTTAAACTCTTTTTTATTTAATTTTTTAATAACAACGTATAGATTACAAATTTTCTGTTTTAAAGAAATTAAAAAATAAATAAACAGTTTCATTGTTAAAGTCATGCAAAGAAATTTATTTGTTATTATAGCTATTATTTTTGCATGTCGAAGAGCAGTTTAATAAACTTCAAGCTGTTATTGTTGAGTTGCAAATATTTCGCTTATTTTAATATATGCAGCAAAATGCATGCAGTACTTATTATTTTTTGCTTATAAGCATATCTTGAACAATCACACGATTTTCTGTATTTTAATTTTATGTTATTACGCGTGAATTTTATTATTAAAAAGCGCAAATGCTTTGAATCAAATTACATATTTAATAATTCTCTATTTATATTAGAATTATTAATAATATAAATTAAACCTGCAAAGAGAGAAATATAAAAGCAGCATAATAAAAAAAAATGTTTTAAAATAAGAAAACTGAAGAGTTAAAAAGCATTTTTGAATAAAACTATACAAACCTTCAACTCTTGTTGGAAGAACGGCAAATGTTCTCCTTCCCTTGTAACTTTATTCCTAATAAGTTGTGCTCGTACATGGGCTTCAATAATATGACTTTTCCTCATATCACCAACACGGAACATAAGACAGGGCTGCCCATCTCTTTGGCAAATCACAGCATTTCTTGAGAACAACAAAGTTTGCGTTCTCTTTTTTGGACGCGATAATTTCGCAAAAACAATGCCTACCATAAAGGCTTGTATAAACACGCCTGCAATACTTTGCAAGCACATAATGAAGATGGCTTCTGGACATTCTTCCGTTGTTTGACGGGAACCGTAACCGATCGTGTGTTGCGTTTCCACGCTGAAGAGAAAACAGGACGTGAAGCCGTAGATTTCGGTCACACATGGTGTCCATGATGAGTTACCATTCTGGAAAGAATTAAATTTATCAAACCAAATTAATTTAAAACTTAAAAATGAAGGTAACTCACCAAATGTTCTGGATGCAAATCACCATGAGTAAAAACAATTAACCACCACACAACCGCGAACCCTAACCACGAAAGTAGAAAATTTAACGCGAAAACTAAAAGAGTCCATCTCCATTGTGCGTCTACTAACGTCGTGAAGATATCTTGAAGATATCTTCTTCTGCGTTTTGCTACATTTGCTTGAACTACATTACAATCACCATGTTTGAAAACCACTCTTTTACGTATCCTTCGGGCTGAGAAACGTGATTGTCGATATCTGGAATTAAAAATAAAACTTATTAATAAATAATTTTCTTTATAAATTAATATTATCTTGATGATATGATTTTAAAGTAATCCTCAAGATATGTCATTAATCTAAGTAGTCAGTTATTGTTTTTATTATTATTTTGATATTCCTTTGATATTAAAGAAAATATCAAAAATACCACTAATATCAAGAATCATAATTAAATTTAATGAGGTAGCTGCTTCAACATTTTTTTTTATATCTTAAGTTTAAGGATTAAATATAAGACATAAGGTGCTGCCGTTTTGCAGTTCCTATACACGAACCAGGCCTCAGCTTAAATATTCTTTAAGCCTAAATTGATGAATTAAAACAATAAATATATACTAATTGTTATTATTAGAGGAATACTATTGTAAATAGTTAAGTTAACTACATTTTAGAAAATAAAATACAGCTAAATCAGGTTAGATAATTTAATTTTCTTAAAGTGCAAATCTTATTTCTTCAATAAAAATAACGAATAAAAAATTAATAATCTGTTATTAAATATAATCATAAAATGTATAATTATTATTTAAAAAAATATATTTAATAGCTAAAATTATAGCGAACAAATTTATATCATTATTTTAATCGCAGCTATAATTATTATTTACTGTAATAAAAACTGATGCTACATTCATAATAAATAAAAATAAAACCATCCCGATCTTAATCTATTTATTTAAAAACATATTCTTCTTATTTTCGCATTAAACTATGAGAAGACACAAGTTAGTATTTGTATTTATATGACGATCAGTAATAAGATCTTAGACTGTTTGCTTATATAGTTTAATTATGACTAAGACACACCTTAATAAATTTTTATATTTATACCAAAACTTCCAACATATTCTAAAAAAGAATCAAAATAAAACATTACAATATAGGCGTATCCAAATTACTGCAGGACTACAGAATGCAACAATCAGTCCTTGCCGCGTATTACCGACCGTTCGTCGTATAAATACAAACGCTAACTTGTGTCTGCTCAGTTTTATGTGAAAATCAGTTAAAGAAAGTAATAAAATAAAAAAATGAAGACTGAAATGATATTTCTTATATCAAAATATATATTATGCATTTAATTTTCAGATAAAACATCATCCTGAATTATTATTTTTTGTAAATATTCCATTTTAAATTGAAATAAACATATCGTTATTGTATACTTTGAAATTCCATAAGCAGAAATATCTAAATTAATGTGTATCATTATTTTAATCATAGCTATAACTATTATTTCCTGGAATAAAAACAAATGCTACTTTTATAACAAATAAAAATAATAAACATATACTTGAAAAAACTTAACTTTATCCAGATTAACATTTCTTTATTAAATTTTCACTTTCTATAAAGCGTCACGCATTAAAAAATAAAACCAAATTATTCGTAAAATTATAATACAATTACTGTTTGAAGTTTTCGTTTCTTTACGCGTAAATGTAAATATAATTTCATAGAAATAACTAACAGACTTAGTAATAAAAAAGAACAATGAAATTATTTTTAAATAAACTCAAAAGAAAATTATGGTTTGTTCCATATTTTTTGTGGTCACAAAACATCAAATAGGCCATGGGTAAAGCACTGAATAATTCAAAAGAATAGGCAATTAATATTATTATATATAAATTTATTTTAAAATAAATTATAACATCAACAAACTACCGATATTTATTTTATAGTTAAATTTTGTTTAGACTATATGAGTTATAAATAAAATTTAATTTTAGTGCTAATGTAGTGCTCAATTGACAGCACTAATTAATTCAATAGTATAAAAACAAAAACATATTTAAACGTATTGTTGTTTTATACTAAAACTGCACTTTTAATGTTTATATTCTTATGTCTTTTGTAAAATGTTTAAATTTATTTATCTTAAACTTTTATTTTTAAGAACACTAAAATATTTTATAGTAAAATAAAATTTAAGTTGCGTACGTAGTTTTATTACGCACGGAATACAGAACCGTATTACATGAAAATATGTATTTATATTTACAAATGTAACGTTTAAAGGACATACGTATTGTATTTAATATATTTGGCATGAATTTGTGGTAAACATTATTTTTTGAAACCAGAAACAACTTTAAATGTTCCAAGAAATATTATATTTTCGTGCCAATCAGATTGTATAATATATAAAATTAAGCTACTGGTTTTAACTTGTTCATATTTAATTGTTTATAAATTTAATTTTATGATTTTAACCTGTGTAGTAAAAAACATTATTTATGTTTGTTTAATTTGCCATTTAAATGTATTTTGTATTAAACTAAATAAATTAATATAGTAAAAAGAACTTCGACTGTTATAAGTAATTCAATTTTTAAATAAAATTTCTTTCCACAATAAATTGCAAAAAAACGTAGATTATGCTATGTATGCTGTAAGAATACTTTTAATATTTGTTTTCTAGTAATTTTTGATATAATAAATATATTGATGTCTCCTAAGATAAACATAAAACTGAAAACGGAAATAAGTTAACATTTGAATTTATATGACGATCAGTAATAAGAGATTGAACTGTTTGCTTATATAGTTCTGTTGTGACTAAGACACATCTTATAATTTTTTAATATTTATACCAAAACTCACTGTAGTACATACGTATTTTATAAAAGAACCAATCAAATTAAAATATTGCAATATAGGAGTATCCAAATTACTGCAGGACTACAGAATGCAACAATCAGTCCTTGCCGCGTATTAGCGACCATTCGTCATATACAAACGCTAACTTTTGTGTCAGCTCACAGTTTTATGCTAAAATCATTTAAAAATGTAATAAAATAAGAATATAAAGGCCGGAATGGTATTCCCTATATCAAAATCTATAAATTCCGCCCTAAATTATAATTAGTTGTTGTACACTTTGCATTTGTACAAGGAAATCTAGCTGCATTAGTTTTATGGGTACCCATTTTTCATAGCTGAGAAACAATATAAGAGCTATATTGTATTAGCTTTTGGTTAAAACTAATTTGCAATGATTAAAATTTAATAAGTATATCATTCTGTTTTTAAGATATTTATATTTATTTAGATGTAAAAATCTTTCATTTTAAGTTACTTGAAACTTATTAATTTTTATATCATTATTCTAATATCTGTCGTCAAAATAACCCATAAATATTAATAATACTTATAAACAAATACACAAATACATATTATTTCACTGCTAAGCTAAGAAGTAACGAATGAAATGCGCGCGCACGTTGATAATTCAGTTAGGAACGTCCAATGACAACGCATGACACTTACGTACAGTAGGCAACTATATGTAATGGAGATCATTACCCTTTAATTTTTTGAATATAAAAACTGTTTGATCAAATTTCACCCTGTTCCCATTATCACAAAAATATAAGTGATACATCAAATTAATCGTTGAATTTTTCTGCATCTGTTAAAGCAATAAAAAATTCAGAATTTTTTTTTAATAAAATTTTATTTTTTATTTTAATCGATACAAATAATCATAAATAATTGATTGAAGTTAAAAATAATTTTAAAAACACTTATATTATTATCTTTTACATTGTTAAACTTTTTAATATTTAATATTTGGTATAAGACAGCGTGTCATTATTCTGTAATAAGTAAGAGAGAGAAAAAGCATATAATGGTTGCATAAATACAACTTCTAAGGTGCACTCATTCTCCATAAGCTGAAAAGTCTGCAAGTTTTTTGAAATTAGTTTCCTTACCAATTATTTAATTATTAATTAAACTATATATTTTTGATCAATAATATAAGAACAATCTTTTTTATCAACTTTTGGTTGAATTTAATCAACAAGAATAGGTACTTCGCTGGTTTACTCAATAAGTATTTTTCCTAAAACTTCATAACTATTACAAATATTTTAATGAAGTTAAAAACTTCATTAAATTGTTTATAAATTTAATATGATGATTCTAACCTTTCTGGTAAAAAACATTATTAATATATGTATCTATATTCGTTTTATTTACCATTCACTCAAACTGTATTTAATACAATAATATACAAAACAATATAACAAAAAAAAACAAATGATAAATAATGACAAAAGAAACACATTTATACTATCAAATAATTATCCTTATAAGTCTATGTTGCACGACATGCAATCAAAAATATTCTTAAATGCTCAAATAATATAAAAATTTTAATAGATATTTACAACAATAACCTATTTCGTAGTAAAATTTAAGAAAAATAATTTAAATCTTTTTAATAAATATCAAAATGTAAATAACAAAAATAAATACATTTTAATATATAGTACGTAAATAATGTAAATACAATTTATTTTATAAATAACATCGAAAATATGAAAATAGCAGCCCAATCACAATATTTTGACGAATGACAACTCTTGTCAGACCAAGCCCACGATTCGTCAATTTAAGAATACATTAATTTCTTTCTTAGTTTATATAAACTTTTCATTTGGGAACCGCAATAAACATTTATAGATTTCTTATTACATCCATATAGTAAGGTACCATATGTTCAGACTATATATTTGCTTACATTACATTTGAAATCTAATTGACAGGTCATTATGTTTTATTTTATATTTTAATCGTTTTAACTTAGTTTGTACAATTAACATGATATGACTTGTCTAAACGTACTTTACTGATAATATTTAAGTACATTTTTAGATAAACGAAAGATTTCTTTGTTTCTCCGAACATATAAAATAAAGGAAGAAAAAAAAACCTTGATGAAATCTGTGATAAAAATGAGACGCCGTTAATATGAGACCATTTCTATTTATTGTTAATAAATTATCACTAGATTTCATTTAATTTTCAATTATAAAGATTAAGTAGAGATTACCATCGTTACGTGACAAGAATCATAGTTCCCAGACGCACTACTTGGAAAGTCTGTTAATTTTAGTTTTTTTTTTTTTTNAACTAACATAAACTATTCTGTGATAAGAATACTTTATATATGTTTTCTAATAAATTTTGATATAATATAACGATTCAAGTCTTAGTTTTTTCATTTAAAAACGATGTTTCCTAAGTAAAGCACAAAACTTTGAACAGACAGAAGATAGCAAGCAATTGTATTTATATGACGATCAGTAATAAGAACTTGAACTGTTTGCTTACCTTCATAAATTTTCATATTTATATCAAAACTCACTGCAGTATATACGTATTTTAAAAAAGAACCAATCAAAATAAAGTATTTCAATAAAGTCGTATCCAAATGACTACATGACATCAGTTCGTGCTCCCCGCTTATTACCATTCGTCATATAAATACACACGCTAACTTGTGCCCGCTCACAGTTTTATTCTAAAATCACTTAAAAATATAATGAAACGAAAAAATTATTATTAAAATCTATAAAAAATATATAATGCATATAATAATCCTTATCATATCCATAATCTTATGTAGCTATACGAAAATTATTCAGTTATTTAAGTAGGTTTTTCAGTTTATTTTTCTATATATTTATAAAAACAATTGAAAATGTAATTAAATGAGAAAATTAAGGCCGGAACGATTTTCCCTTCATTAATTACAAATTTAGATATATTATAAAAATATTAGAATAAATAGAAATTTCAAATAACGCAGACAAGACAGAAAATGTAGTTTTCACACGAAAATACAAATATGCAAAAATTTAAACTCCATTAAAGATAAATAGAAACTTGACAAAAGACAAAGACACATTTTTGTAATTGTTTTACAAAAAATTCCCCGCTTGTTACCATTCGTCATATAAATATACACACGCTTACTTGTGTCCGCTCACAATTTTATGCTAAAATCACTTAAAAATGTAATAAAATGATAAAATTATTATTAAAATTTATAAAAAAAATAAAAATACGGCCCTGAATTACGTATATTTAATTTTATATGTTGTAGTTTTTCTTTACATATCTATTTATATTGAATATCATTTATTCTCTATTCTGTAATAAGTAAGAGAAAGATAGAACATTTGCTGGTTGCCTAAAATACAATTCGTCAAGTGCCGCCCCTTCCTATAAACTGAAAAGTCTAACAGTTTTTTCGCATTATTTTTGTTACCAATTATTTTTATACTAATTATAGTATATAATTTTGATCGATAATATAATGGCTAACTTGTATTAATTTTTCATTAAAATTAATCAATTCTAATATGTACTTTACTGATGGACCCCATATCATTTTTTGACTATAACTTGATAAATATTGCAGATATTTTAATGAAGTTAAAAACTTTTAATAAAAATAATTAAATTTTAAATATGTCAAATTTTGGTTGAAATTAATTAACCCGTTTATGTAAAAATTTGAAGATATTTAAATAAAATTAAAAACTTTTAATAAAAATAATTAAAATTTTAAAATGCCAAATTTTGGTTGAAAATAATTAACCCCTATAGAACCATTTTAAGTAACCCTAGATATTTTTACCTATAAATCGATATATAAAAATGAAAATTTTAAATTTTAAATTTTAGAATATTTTTTAATTTATTTTTGAATTTTTTGTATAATAAACTAAACAAAGCAATTTTTCTTTGAACTCTATTACAGTAAAAAATAAATTACTACACTCAAACAAAGGTAATAAAAGAAAAAGATACTTGTTCATATCATCTTAACAACAAGTAATTCTCAACACAACCGCAGATATCAAAAAAACAACGTAATACGCAATAATGCAAGTTAACATTTCTCTAAACTCGAAAGGGCAACGACACATTTACGTGAACCAGTTGTATACTACCAAAATCCATACAAACTGAAACGCACGTGCCAGGACGCGACAAAGGGAAAATCTCCCCCAGTGCAGCAAAACCTACGGTACAGTCTTCAACAGTGTTATAAATGAAAATACTTCTTGTCATCACTTATTTGTATACAACTTATATTCATTTAAAAACCAGGTATTATAAATATTTGTATTAAAAGTTACTGGAATTTTTTTCAAATAACGCATGGGGAATTTTTTAAATTTTAGTGTCTGCTTTATCGATATTACACGATAAATTTATATATTACTCATTCATAAGAGTGGGTGATTATAACTAATTTCGCAAGAAATAATAAAATAATTTTAATATATGAGATGATAAACAAGCATTCGTTTATTTAAACGTTATATATTTTTCTTTTGCTGACGTACAACTTTAAATTAAATTACATTTTGTGTAGCGCTTCCACCATTTTTTTATGGTTTTTAATTATAAACAAATTTTAACATTCACCGAAACATTTTCATTCAATAAATTCAATTCTTCCTGGAATTGTTGTTGCATAGGAATTATTTTTAACAAATACAATTTAAATTTAAACGAGTTTTAAAGTTACTCCTCCGCAAAACTTTGTTTGTTTACGGAAAATAACGATACATAACCTAAATTCTTATATTATTTTACATATCCTCCCGATTCTAATCAATAATGTATATATAAGCAGGTGAAAGCTCTGCATTTAAACGAAGAAAACTTGTATAAACATGTCCATTATCCTGCAATGGGGAGACTTTCGGTTTATAGATCGACTGCTAGTACTAGTGACTCATCATCCATACATGGAAAACTTCAAGCTCAACGCTTTCCAAGCGCTTTCAGAATATGTTTCTTTTTGTCAAGTACCATTCACAAATATAGCTTTCCAATAAAACACTAGTTGTTGACCTAAATTACAATATTTTTAAAGATAAATTTAAAACCAATTTGATATAAATATTATATTACATTCTACGTTAATTTATTTATTATTTTACGAGTATTTAAATCTATTTTTATTTTAATCAAGGCTGTGATATCAAAGTTTTAATTTACAATCAATGCATCGTCGAATTTCAGTTAATAATTTCATTTAATATATTTGAATAATTAAAATAACTTATTTTACAATTCGTTTATTAATTTTATTTATTTATGAAAGCAAAAACTATTAAATTTATTATAATATAATAATAAATATGATGAAAATTAAAATTAAAATCGCTCTATTTAGAGGAAATAAATCTTAACTTTAACTATAGCAATAAATTTTAATAGATAAAACAAATGTCTCATAAAATTTATAACACAAACTGAATTACATCATTGAGTCTTAACATATTTATTATCTATTAATTTATTACTTAAAAACTAAGAATATTTTATGTATATCGTCTAAAATATGAATAAAATTATTTGTCTGAATTTATATCCGTTATAAATAACATGACATTCTTGAATAAAATAAATATTAATATCTTTATTTCTATGTGAATAAATCAAGTGTGTTTTTGCGTCCAATAAGTACAATTAGAATTTTCTTACAAATTAAACATTTTGTATTTAGTGTTTTTTGTCGTCCAATTGGCATTTTGTCAAAACGATACAATAAAAATACGTCCATTTCGTCGGATACTAAATATATGAAATGTTGAAAACAATGTATTTATCTTTGGACGTTAACTATTGTTTTAAGTAAAAAATTAAAATAAACTTAACATCGAACAAACAAGCATATATTTTTAATTTTGTTCTAGACATATTTATTTTATGGTACAAGGACAATGTTTATTTTATTCTTAAATTACTTAATACTTGTATTTATAAAAAAA
>NEEE01002825.1:5277-25275 GCA_002278615.1 Pogonus chalceus
AAAAACTATACTTTTTTATTATAAATACAGTTATTTTATAGATCCTTTTAAAATTAAATAAAATAGGAGTGCTTCTTGTGTAACTTCCCGATAGACTTTCTGATTACAGTGCGGAAAGTAGAAATTTCAGATGTTGCTAAGGTAACGCAAATCAACACTTTTCAATGCGTACAATGAGTACAAAAAAGTAATTTTTAAGAAACATATTTATTCCGATATTTCTTTATTTTTCAAGATATATACAGAGTATTTCAATAATTCATAAAGTTTAATTTTCTCAAGGTAGAAATTAAATTGTGCTATTTGGCAGTTAGATTTTCTTTTGTAAAATTCAATTATCAGAAAACAATAGATAATAAATTTTAGATTAAAGATATTGCATCTTGTAATTGATTTGAAGTATATTAGCATCTTTATTTAATAATTTCTTTAAATCATTTAATTTATTTTAATAGTTCCAGTTCTAAACTAAATATTATTTCTGACAAGTAAATAATAGACAATATTATATTTATTAAGTACTTTGAGATGAATTTTTTTTGTATTAAGTCTAACTCTGATATTATTTCAGTATTTTTGAAAGTGGTAAATAAATCGAAATCTATATATTATTGTTAGATAAATTTATAATAAAATAATATTTATCCACATTGCACCAATGACATAAACAAGATTGTACAGTAGAACTTAGTACATTATATCGACATGACAAAGACTGACATATTTCCTATGTTATAGCATCTAACGTGGTAACATGGTAACATGGTAACGTTGTAACGTTGTAACGTCCAAGCAAAGCAGAAACCGTGTCGTCTATATTATAAGCAAGTTATTATTGAAGCTAAAGTTTTGACGCATAGAAGCGCAGCCCACGACACTGTGAAATTACAAGTCACTATCTTTCTTTCACACTTGTCCTGCTCCTCAAGGATTCATTGTTCTTTTTGACGTACAAACTCAGTGCATTGTACTCTTTTCTTATTTATTCCTTCTACCTATAAATATTATTTCATTTATTTTTCATTAATGAATAAATTTCATGTTTTATTCAAAATACTTTCCATTTTTTCAAAGGATTTTTCCATTCGAAGATACAACAATAATTAGAAACCAAAAAATCAGATTATTTTTCAGTTTTTGGGGTATTTTTGATAACTGCAACAAATATTAAGACGCGCTGGGAGTTTATTTATCATCAAACTTCTTATCATTCCATTACAATTTTTAGTATCAAATAATTGGCCTATTTTGCAGAAAAAAGAAGTTTACAAGAAGAAGATCTTTAAATATATTATATGTCTTTAACTTCAATACTTTTGTTTCTTTAAATTATGTTTGAATAAAGTAAGTTATCTTATGAAGTTTTCTTTGCCCTGGTTGTAACAAATTATTTTTAAGTATATTGAAAATTATTGCAACGTGTGTCGTTGATATATGTTTTCAAATTATGATAATTTTTGATTTAAAGATTTTTATAACCAGTAAAAAGTAGTAAAATATAAAAGTATGGACTAACCGAGTGCTAGTAAAATAAAAAGTAAACATGTTATGTTTACAAAATCCGATCACATAGCTATATCGTCGCTATAAATCGAGTGGTGTGAAATGACATAGCCAGAGAGCCGGTGTAGTAGTTCCCCAATGCGCAATGCCCCATGGCTCCCTACAGCAACAACACACGCCACACGGCGCTTGCCGCATCTAAGAATAATACAGGATTAATATTGGGGACGCGTCGGTACGCCGAAATTCAATTAAACGTAAAATTCACGCAATTTGCATTATCTATTTTGTGTGTGGCGGTGTAGCCACGCGATATACGGCTTTATCGTGCGTTTATATTTATGCACGCACGATTCAAACATCACTTGTGACTTGTTTTTTCTGGAGATAATCTAGGTTTGTACTCAACTCAACTTATCCTTTGGATACGGTATTCGTCCCTCAGGGATGCTGGACGCTTCGGCTGTTGAAGGACCTATTTGCATACCGTACTAGGCTCTTTTTTAATCCAGGTATATCAAAATATAAGCGATATTTAATGAGTTCTGCTTTGTCTTTAGATTTCAATTTTTCTCTTCTCTATATAACTTATAAACTTATACGATATATTAAATTTTATATTGTAACAAATAATTCCAATAATAATATCTTAAGGCTGCGTTTAAAATTCTTTCAATTAATTTCTTGCGGGATTGCAGTTGTTAAGGTGCATTAAATTTTAATGAATGCTCTCTAGCCCTATCTATGAATTAATAACTATATCAATTTATATATTTTGAGGTGTGTTTCTATACTAAAAATGCAATGCAGCGCATTATTCTTTCTCTTTGGCTTTGTATGAAGAGTCTTTATCATATTCGCAACAGCAAAAAAATTTCATTGTTATCAACATTATTTACGTTACATTTGTTATGATTTCGATAATTTTTGTTCACGTTAAATAACGAATGCACAAACATACAAATGTGTATTATTAACATCTTTCAAATTTATTCTTAATTATTTTTTTTATACATAATAAAATTTAATAATAACTTGTGCACTATTATTATAATTACTGATAATATTAAAAGATCTACTTGAAATAATTAAATTAACATTTTTTATTTTATATTGAGGTACAAAATATTACAATAAGTAATATTGCAAATGACTATTTTATAATAAAAATATTTAAATTTATGAATTTATTTAAATTAATAAAATGATTTTCATTCAGATATTTTTAAATAATTTACTACACGAAAACAATAATAAAACCTAAGTTAGTAACATCTTAAACAATAAAAAAATTAAATAATATACCAAAATTTCACGCAAGAAAACGTAAAGAAGGCATCGCTAGCTTAAATTTAAATAAATCTAGACAGGTTCAATATTTTAATTATATAATAATAAAACCTCTGTCATTAATGTATTAGAATAATAATAAAAATAAAAAACAAATCGGTTAATTTATGACAAATAGAAATAAACATGCCTGTATATGTATGTACATATGTATATCTGGGAGAGTTTTTGTACATAAAAATATAATTTATTTTTTGCAATTTATATAATTTTTAGTTCTTAAAATTTTTAAATTATTACATTAATTATCAAATAATTTTGTTATATAGAATATTTTAAAAATTTAGAAAACATTTAAATTTTTATATTTTTAATTCACTATATTAAATGCATTAATTATAAAAAATAATATATATCTTCGTAATAATCAATTTAAATATCAGCTAAATTCCTATTTCGTGAATCATATTTTCGACTACGAACCAATTTTGTAGGTTCAGCTTGTAACTCCGTTATGCGGCTGGTGCTGAGAGGCTGAACTGATTTGCAACAAATTGATGCAAAAATTTTAAGGTTGCATACGCATCAGCGCATAAAAGTTTTTGGAAAATATTTTAATAATGTAAGAAAAATTTGAAAGGTTTTCTCCATATTTATCAATCTAAATTCAAAACGAAGCGACGTATCTTTTTTATTTTTTTTTTAAATCAGTTATTTTAAAAGTCATAATATTTATAACAAAAAATATAAACAATAATTGTTTACAAAATATGGCGATCGATAGCTACCATTGAGAGCTTTCCAACCATGTATAATAATCTATTATAAAATATTTCTTATTAAAGTTGTACAAAAAGTTATTTGAGATGTGATTTAAACGCAGCCTTAAATATTCTTATTTAGATAAGTTAGATATAAACTTAAATGTAAAAATTAAATTTTTTTATTTTCTATAAAATATGAATAAAAACAGTAATATTATTGCAAAGAATTATGAAACTAATAAAGTAAGAATTTAAAATAAAAATTCTATTAATGCAAAAAAAGGTTCAATTTTTAATTTTTAATAATACATTAAATGTTCTGTGACATCACTTAATCCTTTATCAAATAAATGTCAATAAGAATATAAATGCCCAATATCATAACTTATATTTATAATTTTTATAGTAACAATAGCTGTCATTTGAATAATAATTTAAAAAAAGTAATATTTTACATAAATAAAACACTAAGATTTGAAGTATTGAAAATGAATTTAAAATAATATCCAAGCGAAATGAGTAAATTCTTGTAGAATTTTATTTAAAACTTGAAACATGCGATATATTCTTCAGAAGCAATATAAAATGTTCATTCTGTGCGCTTATATATAATTTATTTAAAAATTTTAGTATCAATAAACCGAGTTCGTCCATTTTACATAACCATCATAAATCTCTGAAACTTATTGTGAATCTCCATCAAAAATGAAAATGGACGGTCCATTTCTGAATTTATTGGCTGTTTCGGAAGAAATTGACAGATAAACTTCGCATATATCTTTTGTACTTGCTGCATGCATCTTACGGGTGCTTTGAATTTTATTAAAACGCAAGAATGTCAACTGCTTTTGATATTTTACAGGAATTTTAATTTTGAAATGTCGTTTGGATTCTTTCATAATTTTGTTATCTATAAGCCGTTCAACTTTGAACTCTTTTTAAATACGATAGATTTTTTTATCCTATTAAAAATATATTACTCTATATTATCTCACTTTCAACACATTTTGTGACGTTATTAAGTTATTATTAAAAAATTTGCTTTAATTTTTATATTTTAATTTGATTTTGGTACTTTATTACTTATTAAATTTAGTTTTTTAGATTAAATACAATAACTAATAAACAAATCAATTACTTATAAAAAATTTGGTTATTTTACACATTTGAAGATATAATTCTAAATATTAAGAGATTTTTTGCAGTTTTAATTCAATATTTCTTTACAAAAATAATATTATCGCTATAAAAGTATATAAATACAGCTATGGCTTGATTAATATGAATGGTAAGTAACTAATAAAATTGTTTAAATTAAAACCAAAGCAAAATATTCTTGAAATAGCTAGTTATTTAATTCAATTCTTTTATTTTAATTTGAAATACCGTTTAAATAAAATATTTAAAAAACTGTTCGTTTAAATGATAATTATAAAGAGCGTAATTCATTCTAAAAGAACAAAATATTTTTGATTTTTTAATATGTTTTTAAGAGAATACCATGTAAAATGAGGAATAGATGTATGTCAAAATAAATAGAATGTACAATTTATTTTGGAAAAAAATTATAAAAAAGTAATTTTTCCTAATTAGTAAAATATTGTTTAAAATTGAATAATTTAAGGTTTAAGTTTTATCTGTCTATTTCTTATTTATTAAATATAGTTTCACTGTTATTAAATTAAGTAAATGTTATTAAAATAAAAAATTATGTAGATATTATAAAAGCGGGAACTCTACAATTAGAGTTTATTTAAATGTAAACTCTGAAAATAATTGAAAATTAAAGTTGAACAATAATTAAAATCAACAAGAGCATTTTGAAAGCGAAAACATCAAAAAGAATTTTTAGTTGAAATGAAAGAGTTTTCCGTCCATTTGTCCAATAACGTATAGTAAGTGCACTCATCTCCTTACAGTGTCGGCAAAGTACAGAACCCTGCCGTTGTAGTCATGGCCCTGTATATATCTGCATAGGCCCTTGTCAACGGAACGCCGATCAATCAACACCCTGATTTGTATTCACCGCACGTTCACATAATCTCAATTTTGCAATATTTTATCTTGACGCTTGCACCCGTTTCGATTCTATATACACGTATTTAGACGTATTTTTATTGTATTGTCGTCTTTATTGTTTTCATAATAAAGTGTTTTTCATTTTATTGTTTATATTATCAGCCATTGTCTATTCGTTCAAAACATTTTAAAAAGAAAATTGTTTTTCACAAATACACGATATTAAAAATAAAAATGGAATTTAACTAACGTTTTTCTATATTTATTTTAGATTTAAATTTAGCATTGGTTAAGTATATTTTCTATTCTTTTTCGCTCTAGAGCGACAAAGTAGAAAAAACGCTCGCTAACTTTACCTGCACGTTTATTACCTTTACAAGTCAATCTGACATATGATTGCTCAGTCGGTACATTACATAACCTAACAAAATGTCCTGCTATGTAAAATTTATTATTTTTTGTTATAGTGGATGAGTCCATTGTGGCGACTGTAGAAAAAATCTTGTGTGTGTGTTTCGAGCGCAAATGGACATTGTCGATTTCGAGAGAATGCCGCGCTCCTAAGTCGCGCGATAACAACCTCTCAATCGACAATATTCCACTTTGCACTCTTAATACACAAAAAGCTATTAACACACAATTATATTAGTTTTTGTTTAATGGAACAGATTTCAATTTGATTAATAAAACGATTTACTTTTAAGAAATTTTTATATGTTTTCTCTGTAAATATATATGTTAAGAAAAGTCCATCGGTCAATTATAGTAAGTGAAACATCAGTGGAGTTAAAATAGACCTTTATTAAAAACAATTTATCTTATGATCATTAAAAGTAAAAAAGAAAGATATAAAAAAATGTGGGTAAACAAAAACCTAAATAAGTATAAAATCGCCAGTCATAGTCATCAGACTGACATCAATCGAATCGAGATAGCCATGGTAATGGCGGTAAATTGAAAAACCGACAGCACCAAAACGGTTTTCAATGCTGCTCATTATACTGTATCATTACAATTACAGGCCTGACGGAGTTACGATTGAGATATCACTTTTACGAATAAAGTGTTGTGAACCGGTAGCTACGAGAAGCGCACGTGTCAACTGTGTTAGAGGGCCATGACTGGTGCAGGGAGAAAGAGGTATCTAAATGGAAGCTGATTATAAAGCTGTGGGGTTTAGAATGCGTTGGGGCCGTGCTAAATTTTGCGGTTCATTTACCAACTGACAATATGCAATCAGTATGTTTAACAATTTCTATGGAATATGTTATCAGGGACGATGTTAAAATCTTATTAAATTATTTTTAATTTGGGTATTGTTTGTCTTGCACGGGCTTATATTTTTATTTTCGGTTTTTGTTTCACCACAAATACTACTAAAATGACTATTTTATTAATATAATATTGTAAAAAATAAAATTACAAATTAAAAAACGAAAATTTCTTTAATCATATTAAGGTTTTTATTTTAATATGTTTTGATGTTAAATAAATAAAATTTTACAAGGAAATAAATTATTAAAAGATTTGTAGCCTCCTTAAGAGATTTTGCTAGGTATTTACCGCCATTTGTTTGAACTATTAGTGCCAAATTTCCACTATTATTCAAATTTTATTTTATTATTTCTTTATTGTAATTCTTAATGTACATTTATTATTTTGGCACTGATTTATACAATTTTTTCTTCATAAAGTTGGGGGAAGCGTGCAAGTTAAAGTTGTATTGTCAGAGTACCTTGGAAGTGAATCCATATGAAAAACAAATATAAACAGCTACAGGCCTAATAAGACGGGCAAATTAGAACTTCTAGAAATTATTTGTTTTGCATTTATTTCCTTTTTTCTTTATTATAGATTTCAGTTAACGTGAATTGGCACTATCAAAACTGTGCATTTTTTTTTTGTCTAATTAGAGTCGACTTTTTCATTGTAGCAGGACATACTTATTCTAATGTAAATAAACCAATATTCTATTAACAATTTCTAATTTTAATATAAATAAAATTATATTTTATTGGATATATGTTAAAAAATGGAATTTATTCTTATATTTTGTATTAAGTTACTCTAAAGTTTATTTTATTCGTTCAATCTTAATAATTGGACAATCATTATTTAAATTTTAAGTATATTTGCAAATGTTTCTTATATGAGAAATTAATTTATAAATTTAAGTTTATTTATTAAAACTGGGATTTTAGTAGCTTTTAACTTTTAAAATAAGTAAAACAACTTTAGAATAACTTCTAATTTGTATGAAATCGAAATCCTTTGAGTATAATTGAAAATCCGATGTATAACTAAAATATGAGTAACTAAATTTAGTAACATGTAGCCGCGGTACAAGTCAGTTGCGCATTTCGTTGGAATGATCATTGTATGAACATCTCTGATCTCCGATGACATTCAGATTCCGTTGAGGCAGCAGAAGTAAAGATTCTCATTCAGTCGCACACAATAAGCTGCCATTCCGAGCCGCGTTATCAGATTATATTTCTATTGGACATGGGCGCTATCTGGCGGTAGCATCAGTGAACTAAAACCTGGGGCCAGCTTCTGAATAACGCAACGTATCAAGCCAGACACGATCTTTTTTTCTTATAACATTACATTGTTGTTGTGTTGCTCGATTTACTATCTATTCTTCATATTAACTAACATAAGAGCTACCAACTTTAACTTTAAACTCATGGTTACGAGTTTGTTTTGTTTATATTTGTTTTGCTTTTCAACTGTTTTATTTTTTCAATTAAAAATGAAGGTTCCAGTATAAAATAATGAATATATTAAAGTTATAACATAAAAATATGATAGACATTAGAGACGGTGTGTTTATTTTTGAGCAAAATTCAAATGACCCCTTTTGTATGTGGTTGACTGTTTTACGTTTACCAGGTTATGCTTACCCACGTCTATTTCATGGATGACTAACCGTAACCGGACAAAGTTTACCCCAGGCAATGCTGCTTACCGCTCACTATAGCTATGATCTGCTATTCGATGCTGCGTTTATACACTTATGCATAGCTATGATGGATCTGTTTTATAAACTACAAATCGACGATATTTAGACATAAATTATTCTACCGCATCATTAATTAAATCTATCGTATATATCATTATAAATTAAATTGTATTTATGCATTTGGCATATTGATATAATTTTACTATTACCTTTGTTTATTTGGAAATAGAATTAATCAGTTTTCTATTAAATGTATTAACGGAAAATTCATATTTATATTTAAAGTAATTAATTATATTTTACAAAATGTTAATATACACTTTAAAACTTACTTTTTTTGCTATATTTAGCTTTTGAATTTCTTTTTTCTTGGTCTGTTATTTATTACTTAATGTCTTATGTGCTTTAAAAATTTTCCTTTTTTATGATTTTACATTTCTTTTCGGAACATTTAGAAGTTTTTGTCAAAAATACATGGTAAGAAAATTATTTTTGATAGTAGATTTATCAAAGTTTATCCTAATGTTTCGTTTATATTTTTACTAACTTAATAACAATTAAATGAAACTAAATAATTTATAATAAATAATTGTTTAAACCTTTTCTCAAAAAATTTATAATTAATATCTTTAATTCTAACAGGAAATAAATAACTTAATAAAAATTAGAAGTAAAATATTAGTTTTAAAACTCTTAAATTGTGTCGTATTTTATCTAAAATTGTTCCCATTTTAAATTTGTTTGCTTTTTCAAGCATTTTCATATATTTCTTTTTTTATTTCTCTGTTGACAATATTAAAAATATAATATAAATTTTAAAATAATACCTTTAAAAAATGTTAACAGTAATATAAGTTAGTTAAAATATATAAATAACTTTGTAAATATGACCAAATAGGTAAAACAATGATAAATTTATATCTTGTTATAGATTAAATGGTAGGGGAAGCTATTAAAATTTATGCAAATTCTAATAATTTCAAAAGAGAAAAGAAACAGATTTTTTTTAACATCTATCATAGATATTTATATATGCAGTTTATAAATAAACTATAACAAGAAATATATCCATAAAAAGCACCCATTTTAAAGTGTATTCTAATAGTTAATCATATGGATATATCTTATGATAATATTAATCCTACAAAAGAAAAAATCAATTTTGTAATCCATCCATCTTTGTCGACTTGACTTCACTCAACAAATCAATTGAAACGACAACAATCTCATCACCAAAACAATACTCAAATCAAAAAACAATTAGTTATACCTCACCACAATCAACCTAACATTTGATCACAACATTACACAGCAAAAATCCATTCTCAACCCTCTTTCCACCTCTCATCCCCGAATGTTGAGTGAATTGATCGAAGAAACATTTTACAAATGATTAATGATCACCGAACACAGACCACAACCTACAATTTGTTAAACAATGGTTGAAATCACGTCGTCACAGGCACGGACCACGTGTCGCGCGGAAGATTCTACGCCACGTGGCGAACGGATGAGAGGGAGTGACTATGAGAAGTGAAAGGGGTATATTTATGTATGGTAAGTGTGAGGAGTGAATAGGTGCTCTATGGTATCCATTGATCACAAGTTGTGACTTGTCTGACTTGTGTTGTTGGTGTGTCTGTTCTTTGCTGCAATGTATTGTAATGATACGTCTATATCACACAATGTAAAAGGTGTGTACGGACACGTAAATTTCATGCAGTGATTGTCAAAATTTATTTTAAAAAAATACATACAATTTATCAATACTGAAAAAAATTTATTTATAACTGTGGAACCTAGACTATAAACAATTGAATTTAATAACAATGTAATCAATTAACTTAATTACTCTATAAATAAACAACTCTAAAAGAATTTCCAAAGACACATTTAACTTTTAAGTCGACTAGGTGGATATTTTAGGGATTTAAAAACCAATTTATACAAAAATTATTTATTTCTTATACCTAGACATATAATCTTTAGATTAGGAAAGTATTTGTTGATATAAATTGTACTTATGCAATTCTAAAATAAAATCAAAATTCTAAAGTTAAAGTTTGGCAAGAACAAGTAATAATAAATACAGCAGTTTTATCATATGTCTGTGTTTATCTCTTTATTTCACATTTGATTATACATAGACACATTATTTTTGGGTGAAAATCAATTTGGTAGCACAAATCTTATTTATAGATAACCAAGAAATATATTTTTTTCGACGACAGGCAGGCGCGCATAATTCATTGGCGCTTGAAACAAAAGCTATCTATGCGCTTCAGAACGCACTAGTAAGGGTAAAATATAATTAATTGTATATCTAATGAACTTATGATAAGCTATTAGAGATGGAAAATACATGTGGTGATAATGAAAGATTTTATGACCAAATATGTGTTTAGTAGGGTCGACCCCATGAGACTATTTGAACGTTGAAGTGGCCAAACAGTTGTTTGAATACCACTGAAGTAATCGCATTTCAATAGCACCATTTCATTCATAAGTTCAAACCACTTACATTAGCCTTTTGTTTCAAGAAAAGACAAATGAAACCGAAACAATGAATGAACATCCTAAAAATGACAAGAATAAAATTTGAACATCGGAAATGGCAATAAAAAACTGACAATAACCAAATTAAACAAAAAAAGCATTATAACCACCAACACTAAATTCAAAACAAAAAATAATAAACACTGGTTAAGGTTTTTATTAGTCGTTTGTATATGTGTATAATACAATTTATGTTTTTTATACACCCTGTAAACCCACGCAATCTGCTGCCCACTGACATATAGTATATAATTTCACCTCAGTTTGTGAAGGAAACAATAATACTGGAGGTTGTAATAAGGAGTTATTAAAATATGATAAAATTTCAATTAAGTTTTGTTTGTTTTCATTTAAAAAATAAAATCAATTTGAAGCGGTTTATAAATATATTTACAAAGCGTGCGAAATCACTGAAATCTTTCGTCTACCTCTATCCGTCACGTTTATCAAAATCTTAAATCATTTGTCTGTGATCTCGCGGTTATTGTCAAGAGCGTCGTAGCACGCTGAGATGAATCTATGTTACTTTATCGTAAATCTGTAATTCTATTGCACGTGCGATTTAAACATGGGGGTTAGACGCGTTTTGTCCTCATATTGTGATCTTTACAGTAGACCAATGTGAAATTTGTCTTTAAAATAATAAGATGTTTAGTTTTAAAGGTTATTTGGATGATTGTGTATGTTAAGCTTAAGTCACTGGGCTTTTCACTGTGTCATGTCTGGGATGATATTAAAAAAATGTTTTTGGAATCGCCCAAACACACCTGCAGATTTGATTAAAATGATATGGAACTGAAGACTGGTCCACTCATATATGTATCTCATCAAATATTATTTAATATTAAAAATAAATACACAAATTATTAACAATAGTGGAAAGCTAAAACTTAAACAATAAAGAAGTAAGTTTTAAGTCGTAAGATTAAAAAAATTTGACTTGTTGCAAAAAGCACCGTCATTTTGCAATTTGCCCGGTCATTTGGTAAAGCTTAAAGTGAACAATTTTGCATTGAAATAAGAAAAATCAGATAAAACAAAAAAAATATTTTGGTAACACAATAACGATCCCATACACTTCAGAGCAAACTAAAATATTTGTGCAATTATTTGCAAGAATAGTTTGATTTTATCTAGGATTCTTGCAAAAAGCTTAAATTGTAGAAGGCTTATTGAAAAGTATGCAGATTATTTTTTAAGTGAAATTTGGAATAATTTCTCAGATTTCTACGACTTATTGAAATCTTATAACTTAGAGTAAAGAAAAGCATGTATAATTAATTTGAATAGCAAATAAATAACAAAGATTTCATAATACAAACTTCCTGCATATTCCTGTATAAATATAATTGCAGGAAGTAAAAACAGTAATTTTGTAAGTAGGTTTAAATATATGTTATCCCAATAATACATGTCATATATACAATATAGCTAGGTGTGCGACAAGCATGTGTATTTTTATAACCGCCCGGTTCCCGCACCTTTCAACCCACCACCCACACAAAACATCAGCGACAGGGGCGTCACGGTGCGGCCATTCTACGAATATACTGTTCCTGGAAGAGGATGGGCAAATTACTACGTTAGGGGGCACACACTCACTTTCGATTTATTCGAGACATTGTTTACAGTTTATACTGTACAACTTTCAATTTAAACCTTTGTTCTCATTACTCTCTTGTATTTATTTTTTATTTTAAAGGTTATTTATTTGATAAAATATGTTTTAAACTTAAAATAAATATAAATCTTATCTTAACAGTAAATTGATAGATGATAATTCATTGTGGCTTCAACAATAAAATATAAAAAATAAAAAACTCTATATATGGGTATGCCACGCGCAATGATGAATACACACATATGTGATATGATGCAGACGAATATATGATGTAAGGTGTGACTAGTAATATGTGGCTTTGAGTTTATAAAGTCAGAATTTTGATGAATCAAACAATGACGTAAATTATGAAGTGATTGTGAACTTATTTTTACATTCAATAAAAAAATTATGAATGTAGAACAATTTTATATCTAAAATACAATTTAATTTTGTTTCAAAATTACCATTTAGTTTCCAAAAGATAGATAAATTTATTCTTAATGAATCAGAAACATAGAAATAAATATTAGATATTTAAGTCAAAAAAGATTGCAAAAGAGAAGATGAAAGGAAATTAAAAAAGTAAGTATAAAATAAAATAATAAATATATCCCTTCCATGTACACGGTACGTTTTTTTTTAATTAATGGATTTTTTTAAAACTGTTAAAAATAAATAATTTTTGAGAGAAGATTAGTGTACAGAGTAATTAAACTTATAATTAAATTTTTAAATGATAATATATATTTTGTTTCTATATGCAAAATTAGTTAAATACGTATTTATATACATTTATAAATCTGATATTTTCTTAGCGGATTGTTATTTCTTGTTTTTCAAGATATTTTACTTTTATTTTACGTTGAAATATATAATATAATTACGCATTTAACTTAGTTTATGATTTAAACCGATTCAAAAATCAAAATCCACTAGTCTCTGAAGAAATTATCTTCAGTGTAAATAAAATAAAAACAGATAACATATTCCAAAAGTATTAGAAACCAAGAACATTATTAAAACGTTGGTTTGATGCAGAAAACAAATGAAAATAATAATAATAATATCAATAGATGAAACGAAGTGGGCTAGAATATAAAACAAATGAAATTGATGTAATTAAAAGAATAAAATTTGTCTTATATTTGTAATAAAGTGACAAAGAAAAAAAGAAATAAAGTTTGCATTTGTCTATTGATAATTTTATGACAAAAAAATTGTAAGTAATTAAGAATATGCTCAATTATAAAAATTTCTAGTAACAATTATAAACATGCATTGAATATTCCTCGTAAGTATATGAACAGAAAACAGTGGCGGTGTCGCATTTTGCCGGTATTTTCCGTAACGATAGTGTCATTCTGGTTGTTCGGAGATAATTGGGTCCACCAGGAGGCGAACTAATTACGTCGGCTACGTGTACACTGAACAGACACGTTGCTATGCGCAGAAATACACGTTTCAATGTATTTGTGCATTTGATTTGCTAACATGCAAGTGTGTGCGTGTTGAACGGCGGTGCCTGCACGTTCTGATAATTATTAACATCGAGGCAGACCATGGCCAGTAGCCGCTGGATAAGTAACGTAACGATTTACAGAGTTAGTGTCAGTGCATGCTAAACGGTGTCGGTATTTCAGGTATCAAAGATGCTGGATATATCTACATACTAATATTCATATACGTGGAAGAATTGTTTTTGTTTGTTCACTAGATAATGAAGTGTCATTTCATAGATTGCCTTATTAAGCCGATGATTACACAATTTCTTATAACTATTTCACACTTAAAAACTATTTTAATTTTAATTGCTCGAAAGAAACATTTCAATTAAAAAACAACTTATAAATGAAAATATATCACAATAATTATAAATATGCTAAACCGGTCAGAGAATATCTGCAAATACTATTATTTTATTTCATTTCGAACTATTATTAATAAATCAATTACAAAATAGATTTATTTCAATTTTATTTTCAATTAAATATGTGTTAATAAATAATGAAATAATTATTATAAATGAAAATTAGTTTTTTGAAAGTTTGGTAAACCCTGATCTTGTCCAAGAACCCGTTTGAGGTCCACACAGTGAGACGATTCGAACTAATAATAAGTTATATTCGATCAGCAAGCTTGATAACACGGCTGCACCATGTACGCGGTATGCTGTACTCGCAATACCTGCCGTTAGCATATTCTCAAGTCGGTTTTTCGTAGAGATCTTTAAAATTCGGGTTGCTTATTTTTAATAAATATATTCATTTCAATTTTTAAATTAAAAAAAATACATAAAAATAAAACTTCGGGCTCCGCTAATACTAATCAACTTATTTTTCAATACTTATTGAATTAAAAACCTCATTTTAATAACTATTTCAACATAAGCATCCTTAATTTAAAAAAATATCAATATTTATTAATTTAAGAGTTGGCAAAAATATTCACTATCAAATAAGTTTAAATATATGTTTATAAATTAAAACGAAATATAAATTCAAATATTCTACAGTAATGTAGGTGTTGTAAATACGCATTCTGTTCAATACAAAGTTTACGTACACACTTATAAACTGGCGATTTGTTTTTTACGGTAATTGCTACCTTACTCGTGTTGCGTATACCTTCGCTGGGTATTTATAATGTCTGACACATTTGTCAAAATTTATACGGACGCCAACAAAGAATTGGATTTAGGTTTTAGGTAGTAGGCTGTAGCTGCACAACATGTACAACAGTGATGTTCACTTATTTTACTTTTTTTGTCCTCGGGGAGTATTTCAGTTTTGTTTTCATTACGAAAGTTTTGATTTAGCACCGATAATTTAGTGCTATAAAAATAATATTATATGAACAACAATAATTTTGATCGATTTTTTCTTTAAGTATTTTTTTTTTATATGATAACTTTAATGTATGATAGGTTACAGTAAAAAATTGTAAGCAATTTATTACCATTTAAATCTGAGTAGTCTATTTTTAAGTACTTTAATATTAATAAAAACTATAAATATTAAAGATTTTTCTAAATTCATGACTTTAAGATAAGCTTATCGGCTTTATTTTAAATAGAGATATTTACGAACATGGAAGTTAACTAACTGTTTTCAAAAAGATGTTGTAATTTAAGATTTTATTATTTTTACATAAAAATTAAAAAAAAAGAAACCTAAATAAATCGAAAATTAATGAAGATATGCAAATTATATGAACAGCAATAGATTTTTCGAGTAGTTTTAAATAAAATAGGTAATTTTTATAAAAGCATCTATCAATAAATTGAGCGTTTTACAGCGATATTTCTAAAGTTGAAAATTAATTTAGGGGCATAATTTCGAAAATAATTTGAAAATTATTTTTCAAATTTGTGATTTTATAAACTTATGCGCATTATTTCGACGAGAGAATTCCAACTCTACCTATAAAAATTGTATGAAAACTTAAAATTTTTACGGTATTTGCGATTTTATATTTTATCAGTGTTTTGCGTAAAAATTAAGTAATGTAAAATAACCAGAAAACAAATGAAGTTACATAACCTATATTGGCACTAATCGATTTGTTTTGTTATTTATGCCATTTTTATGATATTATCTTGTAAATTGAGCGTTTTGTAGTATTGCTTCAAAAATTAATTATTTTTTTAAAGGGTACACATTCGAAATATTTTTGAGACTTTTTTTCTTAAATTTGTGAATTAATGCACTTACACAAATAGGCTTTATTGTGATAAGAGAATTCCTAATATACTTATTAATATGGTAGGTAAAATAATTGTTTTTGAGATATTTTAGTTTTAAGACTATTTCACTTTCTTACTTAAAAATTAAATAAATATGAATAGCTTTCAAACAAATAAATATATCAATCATTTAGTAATATATGTTGGTATAAAATAATTATTGGATTTTTATAAAATTATCCCGAAAATAGAATGATTTATAGCCATAATTTCAAAAAAAGTCAATTTTCTTAAGTATATATATTTTTGAAAAACCTTTTGGTTTCGTTTTGATATATCTGGTGTAAAATTGTTTATAATTTATATTTAATAATATTATTTTCATTACTATGTTAAAGAACAATTTATTTTTAATAAATATAAAGTTAAAACTAATAAATCTCAATATTGTTTGTACTAAGTGTTCTTTAAATTTTGAAGAAAATTTGTTAATTTGGAAAGAAAAGGTGTTAATTCCAATATAAAATAAAAAGTAACAAAATAAACAAGTAATATGAAGTAAATATGCAACATTCATTATAATATAATTGGATTGCAGACTTGTGAAACACGGTAATGCACTATTATTTACGTACATGTTGTTATATTACCTGAAGTAATCATAGATTAGATGTATGTATGTATAGTCGGCCATTTGCCGTGTATACCTCTTAGATGCATCTCATCTCTCTGTCCAGACATTCGATATTAAACACTGTAATTATGATTCAAATTTGTATCAAGTTGGCTTCTGGAATTACAAGCTGCTTGCGTCGTGTACCATGATAAATTTGCAGTATTCACCTTCAGGCTGATTATTAGCCACTACTTTATGTATGTTGTTAATACATTGTGGTGTAGGAAGGTTTATCATTTTTTTCATGTATATGTGAAGAGGTTTGGTAATCAAAAAATTTCACCGTGATTTGATTTTATCTGGTATAGGGTTGTTTTTTGTTGATACTTTGGTATGTTTGGTATGTTTATTAAGGGTTGGTGTAATGGTATAATTTTGTTTGATAAACGACCAAATAATGTTAATACGTGTTATTTTGATACATTCCAAACTTATTTTTTATTTCAACTAAGACAATCTTAACGTCTATATTTTTTTCAATTTTAATTAGAACTTTATATATAATTAATAAAATTAGCATAACAGTAATGCAATGTACCTACATACATATGTATGTAAATAGTAAAGAATACAATTCACATAGATAAAATATAGAATGAAAGATAAGAAAACATTAAACACACGCAGATATTTTAAATCGCTTTATGAATGTAGTGATCTCTTATTTAAGGTGTAAAGAATGCATAATATTCACATTTACTACTAATTCACAAATTACTGCATAAAATTTGCATGTTACGAAACAATAAACACTTGCTGCTTTTTAGCGGTAAATGGTTAAAAACTCTACAATACAAAATCTCTATATTACCTTACATTTTGTGCTTTCGTTTTTATTTTATATATTAATTATGTTAATTATAGATTTTGACAAGGTTAAGTTTAAATTTCATTATTTTACTTAGTTTTATTATATTATAAATACCTTTTTGTTACTAACTATTATTAATATTGCTTTGAATTCTCAAAAAGCCGAAAATAAAATTACCTTGTTTTAACCTTTTGGTTCCAATTTGGATAACGTAGACCTGATTCTGCTTTAGCTATTTTCGAAATAAAAACATTTACCAAAATTTTTGAAGATAAGTATTTTGCTCTGTTAAGATCTGATAATGAGTTTAACTTAAATAAGAATCGTCCTTTGATCTATTTAACATTATAAAATAATTGAGAGTAAATTTTAGCTTGCCATTTATTGCCAATTATATTTAAATTTTTTCAGATTTTATAAAATTTAATTTTAAACTAATTGAAATATTTTTATACCGAAGGATTTATCTTACATGTTTTGACAAAAATATAATATCGTAGTTTAAATGTTTTAATTACATTTTCAATACCTTTTATTAGTTCTATTCATATTATTTTTATTTCAATTGTATTATAGTTTTCTTATTTAGTATTAATTTGTATGTATTGCCACAGTAAAGGAAAACCAGTAGCGACACTCTTTTTTCTATCCTTCTCCCACTTACTAAATCAAATGGTTTAAGATCACTCTCTAAAAATATCGTTTGAATGACCTCGAGTCGGTTGTTGGTTGTGATCTCCTGATTTTTTTTNTATACAGAAATTTTAGGCAGAGTTTCATTAGTTTCAATTTTTGTTGTGATATTTAGTAGATGTCACGTTATCATATTCACCAAAATACTAAATAAGAGCTGCGCGGACAACGCTGGTACTAGTAGCTGTTACACTGTTTTAATATAAAGTTTAATATTTTACTATACATCGTCACAACCAACTACGACTCATGGTCACTGAAACTGAATTCCGAGTGTTGCAGGCCTGGTATTGCAAGTGAATAATGAATAAGAATCTTATTTTTCCTTAAAATATCTAAATGAATAATTTGCATAGTTTAAAGATAAAAAAGAAAAAAAGAAAATCCACAATTTTTTATTTTAGCCTAAATATCATGTCCTGATTTTGCATCAGCTTTTTAGTAATCACTACAATTCAGATCATAGCTTTTAAACGGATTTAGACCTATTTTAGTTATAATAAGATTTTATTTTTCAACTCGGGTACTTGTTGCAAAAATATAAGATTGCTTAAGTTAAAATATGAGACTTTGCGAAAAAACAATTTTTAAGTATAAATATAATTTAAAATAATATTATATGTTTTGGTCAACGAATATTTATAATGTTATTATAAACTATAAGATTTTTTACTATATCTAACTAAAAAAACATCTTTATATTTAACTATAATTTTGGCTAAGGTCGACTTAACTAATTTACTAAGTCCTGTCAGTGACCAAAATGATTTTTAATTTGTTAGGTATATTTATTGTTTTGAAATTACCAGTTCAAAAAATAAAGATATTGTTTGAAATAATAAAAATAAATGAATTATGACAAAGATATATATTCAAAATATTTTGAATCTATTTCGAAAAATACAATATGAACATATACAAATAATTATATAAATAAAATTTAAGAAGTGTAGGACAAAATGTAATTAGAAATTATAAAAGTGTCCTTTACGCTCGGCTGTATAATAATTTTATTACAGATATAGATATACCCAAATGATGTCCGGTAGAGTAATAATGTTAAGCAATTAACGTAATGAAAAGTTTAAGTGTTAAGAATTAAAAATGAGCATTTAAAGAGGGCGTATATGATAGTTGCATGTAATGTATTTTTACAGTGAAAATTTAATTAAGTGCAGAGATATGCAAGTAAAAAATGAGTTCGCGTGTCGCGGTATTCAAACCGTTATTTTGATGCGGAATAATTCTGAAACGTCAACAATGCACCCTGAGGGGATGTCGGTGCAACAACCATACGTGTATTTACAAGTTTGTGAGTGTTAAGGCATATCTATACAGGTATTGGATACAGGACCGAAATGACATCAAAATATTATTCCATAAACATTTGCAAACAAAACTTTGAAACTCAATCCAGGAATTAAAACAAAATAGAA